>JANSMH010000051.1:0-120927 GCA_029299595.1 Grosmannia serpens | reverse complement strand
GGAGAGGGGGGGGGGGGGGGGGGGAGGGGGGGGAGGGGGGGGAGGGGGGGGGGGGGGGGGGGGGGGGGGGGGGCGGGGGGGGGGGGGGGGGGGGGGGGGGGGGGGGGGGGGGGGGGGGGGGGTCTGAGGTGTCAGAGCCAGGCGAATGGCGCATCGCACACTCGACAGAGCCCAGGACTGCGATTTCGGACGGTACTGAAGGGGAAGAGAGGCACGAGATGGGCGTGGATGACCGCATACAAGACTCATTTCCAAAAGAAGCAAGATGCTCTGATCTTGATTGCTGCACTTTGGAGACGCAGCCGAATCTGTCAGGGTCGCTGGCATGCTGGGCAGGAATGGAGATCGCTCCTTCCCGGTTGCCAGCGTTACAGGCGGAAAGCAGACCAATCAATCGAGGTACGCGATAGTATGGGTTGGTGGGCCGCTGTTCGCACTGCGACTTCACAGCCCACAAAAATGCAGTGCAAAGAGGAACAGGCCGGCTGGACCAGGCGGGCGGCACGCGCGGTGCACAGCCCCGGAGAGCGGCCGGATTGGATGATGGAAGAAGCAGACGGGGTGGTGGTTGCGCGATTGCGCATTTCGCCGAGTGAGACTCCTGCCCAGCCAAGCCAGAACAGAGGGACAGCATTTCAGCCCAAGTCCGCGGCGATGCCCTTCCGAGAGTAGCATGGCATGGAGCTGACCAGCAATGGCAGGGGCCAGGTCAGAGTGCCCGTACTATGCAGCCTCGAGGTGGTGGTTGCCTGGCCGTCTGCCGGCCTGCATTCCTGGCTCGCCTGCCCGTTGCGCTTTCTCATCAGGTCCTCATGTCATGGCGCTCATGTCAGATACGAGCATTCTGCATTCCTTCGCCGGACCGGTGTGGTGGCCCCGGTCGACCCCCATCGTCGTATTGTTCTCGGCGGCTACCCCCTATCACACGCCCCCTCCCCTTTTCGGGCCTCCCCCATGGCCACACGCCGCCTTAAAAAGAAAGCATCCCGCCTCCGGTGTGGGTAGCTCTTATGCCACAGCAGAGACAGAGTCAGCCACCTGCAAAAGTACCTGCAAGAGCACCTGCAAAAGAACCCAGAAAGAGACAGCCGCACCCCGCAAGACACACCCTGGACCCTTGGCTGCAGCAGTCCATTGATATACGGCCAAAAAACGGCATTGTTCCCTGATTTCGACCTAGGGCCGCGTTGCTGGGTGAAATCCATGGGCTGATTAACAACATAACCCGTTGGTCCAGCTACCACCCCGATCGCAGCTCTATACGGCATCATCCACCCTGGCGGAGGGGACAGCATGTGTATATTTACGCCCTCATAGCGACTGCCGACGCTCGACACTCTTGTCTTATTTATATGTGGTGCCGTTGCTGCCGTTGGGCCTCAACAACATTCACTTCCCTCGTCAACCTCGCCATCTGTCCACGCATCCTCGTCACGGCAGCTCAACCTCTCTCTTGCTTTGTTTCTTGACCACGACCAAGGAAGGACGGGAAAAGAACAACACGAGAAAGGAATCATGGCTTCTGGGCCCGATACCCGCCTGCCGGGGCCAATGGCGCTTGTCTTCCTCTGCGCCCTCGCCGACTACGCTGCTGCCGGTGTGCTCCCTTTGCAACGACGAGAACCGGAGCCACAACGGCCACGGTCAGAACGGATGCCCGCCAACGCCGTCGTGACGCCGGCGCCTCCTGCATACCTACCACCACTGCCAGCACCGGCGCTGTTGCCGGTGCCAGCCAGGACGACCGTGCCGCACCGCCTGCTCAGCGTGGTTCCCTGGCCGCAACCAACCGGCGGCCCGGCTCCGTTTCAGGGTGGTGGTGGTGGTGGTGGTGCTGCCGCTGCCCTGGCTGGTGCCGCTATGAACGAGCTCCTGCGCCGAGACTCCAACACCATCTGCGGCTACATCGGTGGCAACGCCGACCTGCCGGCGACGTGCTCGGCCGGCAGCCACTGCGTCCTCGACACGGAACACAGCGCCGTGGGATGCTGTCCCGACGGCTCTGCATCCTGCACGGCGGGCGTGTACACGGGGTGTGTGGACAGCAACAGCGGCAGCGCCCAGACAGAGGTCGATCCATACGTCTACACGTGCTCGGCCGGTAGCGTCTGCTACAAGAACGAGTTCAGCGGCGGCTACTACCAGTACGGATGCGGTTCGGCCAGCGACATGGGGACGACCGTGGCCCTGACCGCCGCCGGCTTGACGGCGCAGCTGCAGCTGAGCAGCCTGCAGATCAACTTTGCGCAGACATCCAGGTCATCGACGCCATCTTCAGCATCTTCAGTGCCGTCGTCCACGTTGTCATCGCCGACAACAACAGCAGCTTCTTCATCCTCCGACTCCTCTTCGACATCTCCTTCAGCCACCTCTTCTTCCTCGGCTTCCAGCAGCGGCTCCCGTGACCGAGCGGGTGTCATAATCGGCGCAACGATCAGCAGCGTGGCTGGTCTGATTGCCATCTCCGCCCTCGTGATCTTCTGTTTCTGGAAGCGGAAGCGGAACAGCAGCCACAACGGGAGAGGCCCGCGCGGCGGTGGTCCTGGCTACCTGAGGTGAGACTCGCCCATGCACCCACCTCCCCTTTGCGTCGCTGCAGCATTTGCTTACATAAACAGTCCCACGTCGGGCAATTTCCAGGCTTTACACGGCACAGCCGAGGACTTTGAGACTGGCCTGCGGCCTGAGATGGCCCGGGCGGATCCCGGGACGCCCAAGCGGCCGTCCAAGAGCAGTCGGTGGCCGTTGGCAGAGGATCCCGCAGAAGGCGAAGCCTGGGTGACACCGGCCATCGGGCCAGCCGCCGAAGCTGCCGCGGCAACCGCGGCAGCAGGCGGTACGGGAAAGGGTAGCAGAGCAGCCGCGGCGTCCGACGCGCGACAGCCTCCGGCGACCAACTACCGCGGCGTAACCACGGCCACGCCAGGCACTCCCCGACCAAGATCGCCCGTGACATTGCCGCTCATGGCCGACGTGCCGACGACGCCGCCGGCTGCAGCGTATTTCCACACGTCGCCGTACGGCGGCGGCAAGCGTGAGCCCGACGAACAGCTGCCGCTGGCGTACGACCGTGCCGAGTTTACGCGGAGCGGACACCTGGCAGCGCTGAGCCGGATCGGCGAGGAGGAAAGCGACGACGGCACGGGCGGCCGGGGTGCGGGCAGGAGTGCTGGCGGGAGTCCCGGCGGCGACGACTCGGAAGGGAGCAGCAGCCAAGCACGAGGCGGCCGCCAGAGCAGGGCAAGCAGGCTGAGCTTCGGCGACGACCCAGAGGAGCTCCATCTGGGGGGCACGCTGCGGGGAGGAGGCGAGTGCGGCACGCGCAGCACGGGAAGCGGGATGGGGACAATATCTACGGCCGGAAGCTCGTCGGCGGACATGTCGGGCGATCTCGCAAAGGGGGACAGCGGACTCGAGGAGATGCCCGGGACGCCGTTGCGGGGGGATGCAGAGCGGCCGCTGTGGCAGCAGAACCGGCAACGAAACCGGAATCTGATGTGGTCGTGATGGCGAGGGGAGGTGGGTGTTAGTGTTCTTATTCAGCCATCTCGGCAGCAGAGCCATCAGCGTAGCATTGCATATTTAGCGGGCTTCAGTGAGTCAGCACGTAGTTCAGCGCATGGTTTTAGTTAGAGTCCGTATCATGCATATAATAGCGGCAAGGTAATACGATAATTCTCAGACTGACAGGGGGGGGCATGTCCACTGCTCTGGACGGCTTTGATGGCTGCGGCGTGGGTGTGGTGGAAAAAGGCAACCTCAGAGTCGCGATTTTAGCCACTTTCTGGCATATTCCACGAGCAGAGACGGCAGGATTAGTATGGCACCTCTTGCGTTTCGCCTTCCAGCTGGCCAGACACAGCCACGCTATGCTACGCTGGCCACGGCGCCTACCGAATGGGGGACCTGACAAATCGACTCGGCAGCCGAGCCTAAAAACTCTACCATGGTGGGGTTGCACCCCACTCTTCAGTGCCGTGCTGTAAGAGTGCTACAGTGCTGTAGCCTGGTTCCGAGGCTGCTGATTTGTGAACACAGCGTCGCAAGTGGAAGAACAAAGCAGAGCTGGGATGCGTTGGAGCGGCCGGGAACGACCACGGCGAAGCATGCGGTCTCTATAAGAGGGCCCCTCTCGCGCTGCAGGCGCCAGGTGTGCCAGACCCCTCCCTCGACCACACAGCATCCAATCGCTGCACGACAGACCAATCCGAAGCCATGGCATCCAAGAAGATCCTCGTCGTCCTGACCTCGCACGACAAGCTGGGCGAGACGGGCAAGCCGACGGGGTGGTACCTGGTGAGTGGGGGGGAGAGGAAGAAAAGAAGGGACAAGAAAGGGAAGAAAAGAGAGAGAAAGATAGAAAGAAAGAAGGAAGGAAAGAAGAAGAAAGAAAGAAAGAAAAAACCCCTGCTGACGAGCCGACCTCTCCAGTGCGAGTTTGCCCACCCGTACGTCGCCTTTGCCGCGGCCGGCTACGCGATCACGGTGGCGTCGCCCAAGGGCGGCGTGGCGCCGCTGGACCCGTCGTCGATCGAGGCGGCCAAGGACGACGCCGTGTCGCTGGCCTTCCTGCAGGACCACAAGGCGCTGTTTGAGCAGACGGTGAAGCTGTCGACGCTGGCGGGCGACGCGGCGACGGCGACGGCGACGGCGGCGGCCTACGACGCCATCTACTACCCCGGCGGCCACGGGCCGCTCTACGACCTGGCGACGGACGTGGAGAGCGAGCGGCTGATCGCCGCGTTTGCGCTCGCCGGCAAGATCGTCTCGGCCGTCTGCCACGGCCCCGGCGCCTTTGTCAACGTGCGGCTCAACGTGCAGGACCCCAACGACGCCGCCGCGCCGCACCTGCTCGCCGGCCACAAGGTCAGCGGCTTCAAGGACTCGGAGGAGGCCGCCGTCGGCCTCGCCCAGGTCGTGCCCTTTGCCCTCGAGTCCACCATCCGCGCCGTCGCCGGCGCCGAGTTCGTCCCCGTCGACGACTGGCACGTCGGCGTCGTCTCCGACGGCAAGCTCATCACCGGCCAGAACCCCATGAGCGGCACCGCCGTCGGCGAGGCCATCGTGGCCGCCCTGCAGTAGCCGCGACGAGCAGCCGCCGCTCCCGTCCAGTCACGTCTCCCGTGCACCCGATAGCAAAAATAATGACCTTGTTCTATGACCTTGTTCTGTTCTCTCCGTCTGGAAACGGTGCCTCGACCGCCTGTCCCAGCCGTCCTCTGCCCTCAGCACCATGCGTACTTTTCGTTGGCCACCCAGCTGACGCTCTCCGTCGGCCCCTCGCCGTACCACATCAGGCTGGCGATGCTGTCCTTTTCGCGCTGCACCAGCGTCGGGGCCAGCCCGGCGCGCCGGGCCAGCGTCTGCACCACCGGCGTCGGGTTCCACAGCTGCACGTCGCCGCAGTGCCAGCGCGCGGCCTCGGCCTGGGCGAGCCCGATGATGGCGCGGAAGCCGTCCACGTGCTGCTGAGTCAGCGTGGTCGTGTCGTCGTCGTCGTCGTCGACGTCCTCGAGCACGAAGCGCAGCACGTGCAGCTTGTTGCCCTCGACGGCGTCGGCGCCGCCATAGTACGTGCGCGTCCACACGGCCCACATGCGGCGGCCGGGCTGCTGTGCGTTGGCCAGGGCGCCGCGCACCGTCGGCGTGCGCTGGAGAATGTGCCGCGTCATGTAGTCCTCGCGGACGTGGTGCCAGCGCAGGGCGTCGACGCCGGGCAGGAGGGCCGCGGCAGGCGTCGTGCCCGCGGTGCCGCGCGCCAGACGTGCCCGCAGCAGCGCCTCGTCGGTCGCTGCGAGCTCGGCCAGCTCGCTGCCGTACAATGGCGTCGCCAGCGACCCGTCGGCGTCGGCGTCGGCGTCGGGCACGAACGAATAGTGCGCGCTGGGAAAGACGGCCCAGCCCTTGCTGGCGTAAAAGGTCTTGCCAATGTCCGAGTAGAGCACGGAGAAGAGGGCGTGCGGGGCCTCGCCGGCCTGCCAGTCCTTGAGCCGCGGGCCCAGCTCCGTCAACATGCGGCCGGCATAGCCGTGGCCGCGGAACTGCGGGTCCGTAAAGACGGAGCCGATGCCGTGGGCCACGCCGTCCACGACGGCTGCGCTGCCCCCTGCCGCCGCCGCCGCCACCACCGCCGGCTTGCGCAGCGACTCGCAGCTCGACAGGATCGGCCGCTCGTCCGGCGGCAGCGTGCCGTCTGTCAGGATCCAGTGCGTGATGCCGCCGTCGCTCGCCAGCGGCGCCGTCGTCAGGTACGCCTCGCGCGCCAGGTACTTTTCCACCGACAGCGCGCTGCCCCACATGCCGTGGCTCTGCGTCCAGATGCCCTCGCGCTCGGCCGCGGTCGGGTTCGTCAGCACGAGCGACGGGTCTGACGCCGCCTTCAGCTTCTCGTTGGAGCCCATGGTGATGCTTGGCTGCTCAGGGAGGCGGGTATGCTCGGCTCAAGGCTCCTCGGCGCTCACTTGTCGCGTTGCGTGCGTGGGAAAACGTGGCAGATGATGCGGCAGGCAGGAAAAGCCAATGCTCGAGGCCATGCCTTTTTATACAGTCCCTCTCTCGTAGCAACTTGAAAGGTGTCTTCGGAGCAGCCCGATCGACGTACAAAAGCGGGTCGGTCGAGGCAACACTTAGCCGCAACCAGCAGGAGCAACCGCAACACGGACCTGCCTGAGTCACAGCTACGAGAACGACCGCCGAGACGCGGAGCCCCGCTTAAGCCGACAATGGCCGAACTGAGCCCCGCCTCCGCAAGAGATCACGGGGCTTTCATAAAGGGTTTGTTCTGGATTTGGCATCTTATGTCTGACTAAGCCATAACCTCTAATCACCAACGTCTCCCCCCCCCCCACTCAGTGGCCGTGTCCGTCGTCCTCTCCCCGCTGCTCCGGGTCCAGCTTGATCAGCGTGTCGATGCGCATGATGCTGATGCAGGCCTCGACGGCGCTCTTGAGCTGGCGCACCTTGCTGATGGTCGGCTCCAGCACGCCGATCTTGACCTCGTCGACGACGCGGCCGCGCGCCAGGTCGAGGCCGTAGTTCTTGTAGCCCTTCTTGCGGGCCAGCGTCTTCTCGTCGTCGTCGGCGTTGGCGCCCTCCTGCGTGCGCTGCGACAGGGCGTGGCGCGAGCGCAGCTGGGCGACCAGCTCGGACGCGTCCTTGGCCGCGTTCACGGCCAGCGTCTTGGGGATCACCAGCAGCGCCTGGGCAAACTCGCCAATGGCCAGCTGCTCGCGCGAGCCCACGGTGCCGGCAAACTCCTCCAGGTAGATGTGCAGGGCCGTCTCGACGGCGCCGCCGCCCGGCACGATGCTGCCGCTCTCCAGCGTGCGCTTCACGGCCGACAGCGAGTCGTGCACCGACCGCTCCATCTCGTCGAGTGAGAAGTCGTTGGGCCCGCGCAGGATGATGGACGCGGCCGAGTGCACCTTGGGCCCGCGCACCAGGATGCACTCGTCGTCCGAGATGCGCTCCTGCGACACCTCCTCGGCGTGGCCCAGGTACGACGGCTCGAACCGCTCGTCGCCGTTGAGGTCCGACAGCGTGCTGAGCAGCGTCGCCCCCGTCGCCCGCGCGATCCGCCGCAGGTCCTCCTTCTTGCACCGCCGCACCGCCATGGCCCCGCGCTCGATGAACAGCTTCATCACCAGGTCGTCGATGCCCTTGGTCGTCAGCACCACGTTCGCCCCCGCCTTGAGGATCATGTCCACGCGCTCCAGCACCATGCCCGCCTCGCGCGCCCGGATCTGCTCCAGCTGCTGCGGGTCGTCCACCGTGATCTGCACGCCCAGCTTCATGCGCTCCTTCTGGAAGTTCATGTCCAGCACCGCAATCTTGGCGTCCTGTATCCGCGTCTTCATCGCCTGCGACGCCACCGTGCAGTTGAGCGCGTAGCCCTTGACCAGCACCGACTCCAGCGAGCTCTTGCCGTGCGCCTTGAGGATGTTGACCGCCTTGACCGGGTACTTGGTCTCATTGCGGTTGTTGGTCGTCTTGACCGCCAGCAGGCTGTCCACCACCATGTTGGAGAAGAAGTCCGAGTCCGAGCCGATGATCTTGCTCGACATGGACGTCTTGGCAATGTTGATCAGCGACTCGCGGCCCAGCTGCTCCACCTTGATGCTGATGTTGTCGTTCATGTACTTGATCGCCTCGCGCAGCGCCAGCCGGTAGCCCGTGATGATCGTCGTCGGGTGTATGCGGTTCTTCATCAGCTCGTTTCCGCGACGCAGGAGCTCGGCCGCAATCAGCACCACCGACGTCGTCCCGTCGCCGACCTCCTTGTCCTGCTGCTGCGCCAGGTCCACCAGGATCTTGCCGGCGGGGTGCTCGACGTCCAGCATGCTGAGGATCGTCGCACCGTCATTTGTCACGGTGACGTCCTGTCCGAGTTAGAATTGTGCATATCCTTCCCCTTGCCCTTGCCCTTGCCCGGGAGGAAACCTACACCAATGTCGTCCACCATCATCTTGTCCAGCCCGCTCGGCCCGAACGAGCTCTTGACCACGTTGGCAATGGCCTGGGTGGCAATGACTGCGTGTCGGAGAATTGGGGTTAGAAGACGGTGCCAGACAGAACAGCATGGCCTGGCCAGAGTGGATGCCCACCATTTTGGTCGCGGATGTCAGCCCCTGAGATCTTCTGGCCGCCCAGGAAGAGGGTGCCCGTCCGGGACTGCTCGAACATTGACGCCATGGCGACGGAATGGGCAACAAAAAGGGCGGTTATGGGAGGAAGAGCGGTGCAAGGGGGTCGGGCGTCCTGTATCGTTGTTTTGGTCCCGCCTAGTCGCCACAACTTCGCAGGCAGAAATATTTCACGCCGCCAGGAAGCTAGCGAAGCTCCTGACAAACCGTTGCTGGCAATGCGTTTTTTTGCCCGGAAAATCAGTTGATCCATGCCCTACCGTTGAGATAAAGGAACTGGGTCGTCCACCCCTCCCTCTTATCGGGGGGGGGGATGGAAGGAACGCCTGAAAAGTGCGGGGCATAAAATCGCAGCCCAGACGATCGTAGTAGGCTGTAGGGGAGAAAAAAAAAAAAACTCCAAGGAGGGATATCTAGCTATACGTTGTGAAAGCGCCGACCACATTCCCTCTGGCACGCCTGGGACCTTATTTCCTCGATCGTCTGTCCTCCGGCTTGCCGACGCTAGCAGCTCTCTCCCCCCCCCCCCCCCCCCCCCGAAGGATTACATACTATCAAACCCCCCCTCCACCATGGAAGACGTCAAGGAGCCGTCCAAGAGCGCGCAGAAAAAGGCCGAGAAGGCGGCCAAGATGGCCGAGGCCAAGGCGGCCAAGGCGGCCAAGGCCGGCGCCGGCGGCGGGTCCTCGACCGTGGCCGTGGTGGGCGGCAAGAAGGCGGACGACATCATCGGCATCACGGTGGCCAAGACGGACAACTTTGCGCAGTGGTACCAGGAGGTGGTGCTCAAGGCCGAGATGATTGAGTACTACAACGAGATTGCGGGCTTCTACATTCTGCGGCCGGCGTCCATGTACATCTGGAACGTGATCCGCAAGTGGTTCCAGGCGCGGATCGAGCACATGGGCGTGGAGGAGACCAGCTTCCCCATGTTCCTGTCGGCCAAGTCGCTCGAGAAGGAAAAGGACCACGTCGAGGGCTTTGCGCCCGAGCTGGCCTGGGTGACCAAGGCGTGCGTGACTGCTATCTCCTCCCTGCACTCCCCCCTCTCCCTCCACTTCCTCCACTCCCTCCACCGGACCCCCCCTCGCTAACACGCGCCAGCGGCGACAAGGACCTCGAGGTGCCCGTGGCCGTGCGGCCGACGTCCGAGGCGGTCATGTACCCCTACTACTCCAAGTGGATCCGCAGCCACCGCGACCTGCCGCTGCGGCTGAACCAGTGGAACTCGGTGGTGCGCTGGGAGGCCAAGCAGACGACGCCGTTCCTGCGCGCGCGCGAGTTCCTGTGGCAGGAGGGCCACACGGCACACCTGACGGAGGAGGCGGCCGGCGCCGAGGTGCTCGAGATCCTCGAGCTGTACGCGGGCGTCTACGAGCAGCTGCTGGCCGTGCCGGTGGTGCGCGGCCGCAAGACGGAAAACGAAAAGTTTGCCGGCGGCTACTACACCACCACCGTCGAGGGCTACATCCCGACCAACGGCCGCGGCATCCAGGGCGCCACGTCACACTGTCTCGGCCAGAACTTCAGCCGCATGTTCGACATCACCGTCGAGGACCCCCAGCTCAAGGGCCAGCACCGCCACGTCTGGCAGAACTCGTGGGGCCTCTCGACCCGCGTCATCGGCGTCATGGTCATGATCCACGGCGACGACAAGGGCCTCGTCCTGCCCCCGCGCATCGCCAAGATCCAGGCCATCCTCATCCCCGTCGGCCTCAACGCCAAGATGACCGCCGACGAGAAGGCCGCCCACGTCGCCCGCTGCGACGCCCTCGCCGCCCTCATCAGGGACGCCGGCGTCCGCGTCGACGTCGACGCCCGCGAGGGCTACACTCCCGCCTGGAAGTTCAACGACTGGGAGCTCAAGGGCGTCCCCCTGCGCCTCGAGTTCGGCCCCAAGGACGCCGCCAAGGACGTCGTCAGCTTCGCCCGCCGCGACACCGCCGAGAAGGGCACCATCCCCCTCGCCGCCCTCGCCACCGACATCCCCCGCCTGCTCGAGACCATCCAGAAGGCCATGTACGACAAGGCCGACGCCGCCTTCTCCTCCCACCGCGTCGTCCTCCACGACTGGGCCAACGTCGTCCCCAACCTCGACGCCAAGAACGTCGTCCTCATCCCCCACTGCCTCGACGGCCAGTGCGAGGACCGCCTCAAGGATCTCACCAAGAGCGACGAGATCGTCGAGGGCCCCGACGGCCAGAAGGCCCCGACCATGGGCATGAAGAGCCTGTGCATCCCCTTTGAGCAGCCCAAGGAGGGCCTTGTCAAGGGCGAAACAGAGTGTCTCAGCCCCGAGTGCACCCGCAAGGCCGAGTCTTGGGTCATGTTTGGCCGCAGCTACTAGGTCGGCCGTCCAGCCTATGCCGTAGCAGCTGCCCACATCAAAGTATTCTGTTCATTGTGTCTTCTAAAAGTGCTGATCTAGATGAAACGTGGCCGGGCGAATTCGGTGCGCAAGGAATGCGAATGTGGCCGTCAAGCAAGCCAAGATAAGGGAGAACAATATGAAACTCGTAAAACATGCAAAGTATCCCGCCCACCGCAAGCCATCTGCTCTCCCCATCACAATGTTCCCCGCCCGTACAGCCGGTGCCGCCTTTTCCGTATGTATAAACGCATTGGCCATCAACAAAAGCCGCCCTTGCCTTGGACCCTCTTGACAGCGCCCACGACGCCCTTGAGCCAGCTGAAGTGACCGGGGTCGATACCCATGGCGCCTTCGGCTTCGAAGCCCTCGTTGTCGCGCCAAATCCCATCCGCCTTGCCCAGCATGCCGTAGATGTGCGTGTTCTGGTTGCGTCGCAGCCCTTCGATCCACGCCCGGCACACGTCGGAGCTCTCGAGCATCACGTTGATCTCCTGGCTGTGATACCAGCTCTGCGTATCCTGATTGCCGTTTCCCATGATGCCGATGCTCTCGTCCACGATCATGAGCTTGATGTGACAGTCCCGGTTCTTCTTGACTTGTGGAATCGGCCGTGTCTGGTCCTTGCCCACATACCAAAAGTAGTGCAGGTGTTGGCGGCCTTCCTCCGACAGCGATGCGTACAGCTGATGAGCAATCATCTCGTTGGTCCCTCCCTGCTTGGGCAGAAGCTCCCCCTGCCAAAACAGTCAGCATGTTCCGTGTGGACAAGGACGCATGCCCTGCGGTCTTACCGTATCATTGTACCCCATGCAAATATAGCAGATGACATCCAGGCCTCGCTCGCAAGCCTCCCGGATGGCCGGAACAAGAGGTTCCGCGTTGAGGGTCGGTGTCTGGATAAACACGTTTTTGCGGGCATGGCGCAATGCCGACAGCCAGGCAACGTTTTGCGGCTGCACAACCGAAGAGTGGATGGGCGTGCCGTACGGTGGCCGATTGACCATGGCTATGGGAAACCGTGTCTGCACGTCGTGTGTGAGATAGGGCGTCATCCCATCGTCCCCGTCAAGGTCAGGAGCGTCGCCAGCGATATGATTGGTCGTGTGGTTCAAAAGCCGTGTGATAGCCTCCATCTCCGTCTCACCAGGCCGCGGGAGGAGAGAGGCCTCCACGCGAACTACTTCGTGGGCAATGTCTTCGTCATATTGGGGGTGCTCTGATGTGTTCTGCGGAAGATCGGTGCTAGACGACGGCTGTTTGATACGCCATTTCGGGTTCTGCTGTTTGCCGCTGTCGAGGAATGCTTGGGTTGCTGGATCAGGTCCGTTGGGCTTATTCGGCCGTAGCTCTGACCTTTTTTGCTGTACGGTAGACGGTGTTGCGTTGGCTGATCCTGCAATCGTTACCGCTTCCCCTGTGTTGCTGCTTGCATCATTGGCGGACACTGTTTCTTGAGAAAGACCAGCAGTATTGCCCGGCAGTTCGGTGGTGTCGCGCTGGACAGCTGTATCTTGCTGTTTGCTGCCAGTGGAGACCTCGTCAGAAGCCACTTCTTGCATCTGTCCGCCGGCTGAGGCCTCGGCAGCAGTAGGTTGATTTTCAGGAACGGTAGAGCTTGTTCCGCTCTGTTCGGAATGGCCATCCAAGCCCACGTCAGCGGCCGGTGCGTTCCGGCTAGGGAGAGGCGGTTCGAGCTTCTTGTTCCAAGAAAGCAAAGCCATGTCGTAAAACGAGTCCACAATCGGGCCCTCAAAGTGCACCATCATCTCGGTGTTGTCATTGTCCTGGATGTTGTTGCTCTGCAGAAGGGCAATCTTGCGATCCACCACCATGTACTTGGAATGAAACGTGCCCACGATAGGCTGGTGGTAGTTCATGACCTCCATGGAAATGTTGGGGATATCCTTCGGCGCGGGTAGGGCCACTTTCTTGCCTGTGTACTCGTCCTCGCTGACGATATAGTGCGGATCGAGAAGCTGTTTCGGGCTGCCACGGTCGTAGATAATCTTCATAACGATGCGGCCACCCCGTTGACTGGCACGACGGTCGAGCTCCCGGATGGCATTGGTGATATACGTCGACGCAACGCTGTCCTGCCAGTAGTTTGTGGCAAGAAAGACCTCCTTCTCGGCGCGGGCAATGACGTTGGCCATGTGTCTGACGATATCCGGAATTCTGGGAGGTGGTTAGATAGTGACGATGGCCCAAAGGGTTCGGGAGCCCTACGTCGATATAACCGTCAGAGGCATCACGCCGCAGCTGCCAAGCAGCGACGGGCTGACCATGGCCCGGTCCGGACTCTCTTCCACAACGACCAAAACATCACGGTATATCTGAGCCATGTCAGCGGATACGATAAGCAATCAGCCCAGAATAAAACTGCCCCGGCAATGTCTTACACGCAGGAAAAGGTCACTCGGCCGGGTAGGACCCCATTTGCCGCACTGGGCAGCACGGTCCAGGTCTGCATCGTCGGCCGGTTTGTTGCCCGTTGATGCAGCGGGCTTGTAGTCCCCGTAGAGCTTCTGCCAGGCCTCGCCAGCCGACAAGGACGGAGTGGCAGCCAACAGAGACGAGACGCTGTCGGCCGAGGTGCAGAGACGGACGATGTCGTCTCCGAGAGCCCTGTCAGCCAAAATTTCCTGGCTGCAGGACATTCTGGTGTTTGTGTGTATGGGAAAGTGAGTCAGGTACCAGAAGGAGTGTGTTGAGCTTTGCCTGTCAAGTTTGGTTTGCGGGTTGATGATGAAAGCGTTGAGAGGGACAGACAAGAGAAGGGAGGCAATGCCAGGAAGGGAGTTTATGGCGTCTGTTTTCTACAAAGGGGGAAGGCGCCGCCTACGCTGATGGATACGTCACCAATGCGCCTACAACGAGCTACCGATTGCGAGGGGAAAATATGGCAGGAAAGACTACGTCCCAAGCTGAGCAAGGCATGATACGCCAACATGGCAGCGAGCTAGAGCGGGAGAAGGAAGGTGGGGTTGAGTTTTGCTGGGGGAAGGGCGACAAGCTTTTGGCTAAGCTTTTGCCAAGATCTTGTTTTGTTAGCTGCAGCCAGATGGGTCCTGGAACAAATGGGTCGCAGACTGACCCAGACTCGAGGTTCCTGGTCTGGACATGTTGGGAACGGACGGCCTGAAATCGCGGATGGCTGCTTGCCTTGACACTTGGGTGCTTCCATGCAGTTCAGAAATGACGTCAAAAGGCCCCAAATCGGACAGTTGGGATAAGCCAAATATGTTGAGAATGCAGGTCTAAGACCTCTCGAATTAGAAAGAGGAAGGAACCAGCGCCTGCACTATGTCCACCCGGGGCTCAACACGTGATAGGGATACGTTTGCTGCCAGGCACCAAAATATGGAGCCAGATTTCGAGCAGGGATCTCGGCAGAATACCAGAACAATATGCACCCCCCCGACCAGAAGGGACAGTGAAGACGGACGGTCCTATTCCCGTGCTATGGAGACTACATGTGCTGGCGACTACAGGTCGGTCATCTCGGGGGTCGTGCTGGCCGCACTGCCGGCATCCGCCTCCTCCAGCTTGTCAAAGTCGGCAAAGGCGAGCTCGTAGACAAAGGCGAGGGTGAGGCGGGCGTGCTGCAGCATGTGGTCAAAGGAGAGGTACTTGATGAGGTCGTCGCTGGTGTGGATGTGGTCGTCGCTGCGGTCAAAGGCGGACTCGATGACAAAGGCAGACGGGTAGCCGGCCTTGGACGCGGACGCGTGGTCGGAGCAGGCGTAGCCGCACTTGGTCTCGATAAAGGGAATGTCGCAGTAGGCGGTAATGACCTTTTTGATAAAGGTGGTCAGGCCGGGGTCGACGTAGTCGACAATGACGCCGACGCTCTCGACCTCGCCGGCGTCCAGCGTGCGCTGCACGAAGCCGGTCATGTCCTGCTGCAGCATCGCGCGCACGTCGTTGCCGGCCTTTTCGTACGTGCTGAAGATGGCCTGCGAGCCCAGCAGGCCGCCCTCCTCGGCGCTGTACCAGTGGAACTCGATCGTGTTGGGGGCCGCGCCGGCCAGCACGGCCTCGGACTGCAGCAGCACGCGCAGCGCCTCGAGAATGGTGACCGTGCCGCTGCCGTCGTCGTCGGCGCCCGGCGCCGGCAGGATCGACGGCAGGAACAGGTTGATCGAGTCCTGGTGCGCGCCCACCACAATCGTGCGGTTCGTCTTGCCCGGGATGCGGGCCACGATCGAGTTCTGGCCCCACGGGTGCCTGAACGGCGTCACCGTGATGCCGTGTCCGAAGCCGCCCGCCTGGCCCACCGTCTTCTTCACCTGGCCCAGCAGCCAGTTGGCCGAGTTGCGCCCGTGCTCGGACCTGTAGTAGCGCGTGTGGAAGCTCGTCAGCTTCTCCAGGTGCGTCTGCAGCTCGTCCTTGGACAGGTTCGCCAGCAGCGGGAACAGCTCGTCGCCGAGCGTCACGTTGGGGGGGAACACGCGCGGCGGGCCGGCCGTGGCCGACTGGGCGCTGACGAGGCCCAGGTCGCGGTTGTCGGTAATGTCCATGAATCGCTGGCCGTTCTGAATGCGCGATTGCGTCAGCGGTCATTGCAAGCGGCGACGTCGGGGAGCGGAGCCTTGGGGAGCGAGCCTCCCTCGGAGAATCCAGACGGGAGGCAGCAGCGGAAGAATGAAAAAGAAGACAACTCACACGGCGCAGCTCCCACTTCTCGTCCTCGGTCACCCATCGCGTCTCGCCCGGGCTGAGCTCGATCAGGAACTGCTCGGCAGCAGCCTGTTCCGGATGAAGCTGCACGTGATCTTGTTCATAAACCGAATCGACGAAGCGCGCAGCGACCACCGGCAGCAGCAGCGCGATGGTGGAGGAAACCTTCATTCTGGCAGTAGGGTATGCTGTAAACGTTGTGATTATTGATAAAAGGTTCGTGTTTGTTGGATGACAGAGAGAGCAGGCGATCCTTTGTTTGGAGTTCCGGAATCCAAGCCAAGTACCTGGAGATAGCAGAGACGATACGCTATGACCGGGGTAGCCGCTAGCACGAATTAGGAAACTGGGGTTGGCCGTTGTAGGCGCTATTAGTCCTAGTTCGGATCGACGTCACCTGTTGCTTTTGAAGCCCCTGAAAGCAGTATTTGCATTGCATGCTATAAAACACATGGGCGTCTGGGTATTCACAACAAGGGACAGGCATTCGGCACAATGCATGCACGGGATGCATGCACGTGTTTGCACGGCCGAGCGTCATGGTTGCCGCCAGCTTCTCCAGGTCTACATGCGATCCTCCATCTGCCGGCTGCGCATCTTCTTGTAGCCGTCGTGCTCCTGCTTGCCGCCGTTGGCCTCGAGCCCCATGCCGCGCTCCACCCACTCCTTGCTGCCCATCTGGGTCAGGCGGGAGAGGGCGCGGCCAAAGGCAAAGGCCTCCTCCTCGCCGGTGAAGAGGTTGGAGCTCTTGAGCTGCTGCATCATGCTGTGGCCCTCCATGCCCTCGACGAGCTCCTCGAGCGTCTCGTTGACCTCGTACTCGGACAGGTCCTGGGCGGCGGCGCTCTGGACGGCAGCGCTGGCACCGGCGGCGTTTCTGTGGCCCGCCAGCGACTCGCGGATCTCGGCCTTGGACACGAACAGCTGGTTGAGCGGGACCTCGCTGGTGAGGACCAGCTTGCCGTGCGACTCGTAGACGGCATCGATAAAGGTGATGAAGCGCCGGGCCAGGTCGCGCTGGCGGTGGGTCATGCCGGGCACGTCGGTGACGACAAAGGCGTCGTAGGCGCGCACGAGCTCGAGGTAGTCGGCGGCCGACGTGGGCTGGCCGATGAGCTCGGCAAACGTGAACCAGGCGCAGCGGCCGCTGACGCGCGGGACGTGGATCTCGCGGCCCCAGACCGTCTGCACCTCGGCGTGCGGCGCCGGCTGCCGCGGGTCGCCGAGGAAGCGGAACCACTTCTCGGCGTGCGACTGCGCGTGGCTGTCGAGCGGCGTGTGGTAGACGCCCGACGGCGGCCGCGGGATCTTGCGGTAGTCCGTCGGCGAGTCCAGGTTGATGACGTGCAGCCGGCGCTTCAGCAGCTCGATGGCCGGGATGAACGACTCCCGCTGCACCCCGTTCTTGTACAGCTCGTCCGGGTGCCGGTTGGACGTCGTGATGAGCACGACGCCGTTGGCCATGAGGGACTCGATGAGTCTGCGGGACGATGTCAGAAGGAGGATCGACAGAGAGACGGAGAAAGAGAGAGAGAGAGAGGCCTTCTCACCGACGCAGGATCATGGCATCCGCCACGTCGGTGCACTGGAACTCGTCAAAGCACAGCACGTTGCCCTGCTCGGCAATGTCGGCGGCGATGAACGGGATCCCGTCCACGTGGTTGCCGTACTGCATCTTGAGCTTGTGCAGCCGCTTGTGCACGTCCTGCATGAAGTTGTGGAAGTGGATGCGCAGCTTGCTGCGCACCGTGTGCGGCAGCGTGTCGTAGAACAGGTCCATCAGCATCGTCTTGCCGCTGCCCACGTCGCCGTACAGGTAGAGGCCCATTGGCAGGCTCTCGGGAATGCTGCCAATGGCCGTCTTGGCGCTCTTGCTCCCACCACCGAACCAGGATCCCAGCAGCGACTTGGACGGCCTGGCCGCAAGGCTGTCGATGCTCGGGTGGACCACCGGTGGCGCCTTGTAGTTGCGCAGATCGTCGTGCATGTCTTGGAGGCTCTGTATGATCCCTGGCCCGGACGTCCGTCAGTCAGCGCAGGTTGCCTGTTGTGGCGGGCTCTCGCTCACTTACCCCTCTGGTGCTCGTCGTTGCGCAGCCGTCCGGCAGCCACGCGCCGGTCGTATTCCTGGATGGGGCCGATGTCGTCGCTGTCGATCTCGGCCGCGTCCGTCGTCGTAGTCGCCGCCGTCGTAGTCGCCGCTGTTGCTGTCGAGGCCTGCCGCCGCACAGACAGCGACGCTGGAACGGCGGAATTGCACTTTGCCGCGGCCGGCCGCGCCGGCATAGTTGCGCGTGTCTGCAGGCAACGGGCGCATATCGGCGGGTAGTTTGGTAATGGCAGCAGCGGCCGTCGTGGGTGTCTTCGTTGTGGCCGGCCAACGGCGCTGGCACGGGACCTGAGGCTCCGGCCTATCGCCGCGCTGACCGCGGACGGGGATGAAGTCGTGGTGCGAGCAATCATGGTTGCATGTTCCGAAGCCGGCAAATCCGAGTTTCCCGAAGTCTGTGGCTGTCTTTTCTGCTGATGGCTCTCTACTCTGCAGCAGTCACGATTCAAGGCCGAGTCTGATTATAGGGACCCAGGAGAAACTATAGCTGGCCAATAATAGCGCATCCGGTAGACTGCAGAATACGTTGCAAAAAGTTATCGTGAAGCGATGAACGCCGATGGTGACAGAATAAAATGCACCGCCTGGGCGGGAAAAAACGGGGCAAATCTGGGTCCAGCGCTAAGAGATATCCCGAACGCCGAGACTTGCCGCGGCTGAACTACTATGTATTAGAAGGAGTGTGACTACGACGTGAAGCCTTGTCGTTTGGAGGCAGGAAGGAGCATTCATACTGACTCCTACTAATCAACAGCCTTGTTCTCTGATTGCCTGCACTTCATTCTGCCTTGTGCTCTTGCCGATGTAAAATGATGGCCCTTCCTAGCTGGTGCATGTAGTGCTGGAGTCCCTCAGACGCAAAACCGCAAGTAGAGACGGCGACATAGGCCCTGACTGAGCCGGCTTGCCCTCCAAGTACTGGGGTTCCGTGGTGCAGTTGGTTAGCGCATCGTACTAATACTTTGTCTACGACGAAATACATGCGAAAGTCGAGGGTTCGAGCCCCTCCGGGACCATCTGATGTTTTCTTTTTGCGTTCCTGTGCCTTTTTTTGTTGTTCGTTTGATGCATCTCGAGGTCGCTTGCTAGGCTTGGTATACACATTCGTGACCGTGCCATTCTTATTTGAGCCGTGTCAACTCCTGGCCAAATTATTGCCGTGACATGGCTGGTTCAAATCAGAACCATCAGCTATAGACGCCGCTGCAATCATATACTCATACAGATGGCCCATACTATGCCTTGATGCCAAACAAGGCAGCCTTCCAAATGCTGCGGATAAAAATAGAAACCCGTCCCAAAAGCCAATGTATATTGTCAACTCCAAACACCCTTTTCTTTCTCCCAGTCTGTCTGCCATTTGCGGAATACTCTTCCCAAAACAGGCACGTAAAAAAGCGCACACACACGAGCCCTCCCTATTAGCCGTTGTTCCCACGCCACTTGCCCAGGAACTGGTGTATCACCAGGGTGGACTCGACGGTGTGCTTGCTGGCCTTGGAGTGCGGCACGCCCGTGGCAAAGCCGTTGATGGGCAGGACCAGCGTGTCGCCCAGGAGGCGCGGCTCGGTCATGCCGTGCAGGGTCTTCCAGGTGATGCGCTCGTTGCCGACGCCGTCGCCGGCCACGCGGTTGAGGTGGGCGTAGATGACCTCGGTCCAGGCCGCAGGGCCGGTGATGGCGAGGACGTCGTCGTCGGTAAAGGTGGGCGAGAAGAAGTGCGACGAGCTGCTGCGCATGTGGTCCAGGATGCGGTGGACCATGGTCCACATGGTCGGGTGGTGCGGCGCGCTGGCCAGCGTCCACTGGCAGAACTGGACCTCGTACTTGGTGCCGCCCACGGGCGGCGTCGAGTCGGCCTCGAGGCCCACGATGAGGCGCGTGGCGTTGCGCATCGACGCCGGCACCCAGTCCTTTACGGGCCGCACGAGCGACGTGTCCGAGTCCGAGTAGATGCCGCCCTCGAGGGCCAGCACGAGGTAGCGCAGAAAGTCGGCGCGCAGCACGCGCCGAGGCATGGCGTCATACAGCGCGAGGGCATCGCGGCCGATCTCGGCCACCGGCATGCTGTCCATGTCGACGTCGTCGACGGCGCTGGTCCTCTTCTCGCTGGCCGTGGCGGCCTCGACTTCTGCACTCTTGCCGTCTGCACTCTTGCCGCCTGCACTCTCGTCGTCTGCGTCCGCCTTTTGGCCGTCCCTCCCTGGGCTCGGGTCCCACACCGGCAGGCGCAGCGTCTGGACCCGGGCAAGGCGTGCCAGCCGGCCGACGAGGTCGCGGGCGCCGGCCGCGTCCAGGACGGTGTACATGTAGGAGGGCGACCGCACGATCCAGCTGGCCAGGTAGCCGGGCGTGACGGCCGAGGAGCCCCAGGAGAGGTAGATCTGCCAGATCTTGGGGGGGATGTGCGGCAGCTGCGTGGTGACGCTGGTGTTGGCGATCTGGGCGGTGGCGAACGGGGCATAGTCGGGGGAGTCCGGCGAGTCGGCGGAGTCGGGCGCGACGGACGAGGCGCAGGACGCAGACGAGTCCGGAGACGACCACAGCCGCGACAGGCTCTCGCCGTCGACCGTGACCAGGTTGCGCCGCGAGTCGTCGGATATGACGAGGCAGAAGCCGAGGACGCCGCACAGCAGCAGCAGCATGACACAGAGGTGGCGGCGCTGTCGCGGGCTGCTGGGCCGCGGCACCCAGGCCAGCGTCACGAGCGCCACGAGCGCCGACCACCACCGGGCCGGCGCCGGGCGATGCTCGCCGCTGTAGGGACTGTGGCCGCGTCTCGTCACGCCGGCCAGGATCTTGTCGTCGTCGTCGATAATGTACCGCTGCGGGAGGCGATACTCTTGCGCTGCCATGGCCGGGTCTGCACAGGCATGCACCTGTCTTGCTCTCTCTGGTTGAGGGCGTGGGTCGTTGAGGGGCGTGGGCCGTCCAGGGCTGATTCGGGCTGATTCGGGCTGATTCAGTCTGGTGAGGGAGATCGGAACAGTCAATTGCGCAGAGCCATGCCGTCTGCTCGAAAAACGTTGGGAAAAGGGAGGAGGAGAAGGCAGGAGGCGCAGGGGGAGCTGGAAGGATCGGGACTAAGTAATGAGCTGAACCGGAAGCCAAGACACTGCGGGAGACATGCGAAAGTAGTCCTCCCAGGGGGGGCTGAAGGATCGACCGGGGGCACAGCAAAGTTGGGGACGCGTAACCAGTGCTACGATTGCAGGTGGTGACGAATCTAGATTAATCCATTTCCGCCAATGGCGTCTCGCTCTGCCGCGAGCGGAACGGCGCCTGGGGGTCGCTGTTGGAACGAGTCTGGGCGAGGCGGCATGCTTGTAGACGGTGAGGAGGGGCGACGAGGCAAAGTGAGGAGAGGGTGAGAAGGCGACGAGAAAAAAAATGTCGTCGAATAATAACGCGTGGGAGAAACGCGCTCTTTCCCTCGTGGCATCCTGCCAAGACGGCAGTCGCAACTGACTGCATCTCATTGCTCCGTAATGCTATTGCTTAAAATACCGGCCCTGGCCCCAAAGTTTTGGCTGGAACGGGAAAGGCGCTGTGGCCGCCATGGGGGGGCGCTGGGCTTAGCGCACTCGTACGCCGCATTACGACAGCGTTTCAGCGGCCTCAAACGGCTGGACAGCATCGCGAAACGCGCGTATGTGCTCGGCTAATGAGCCAAGCTCGAGACGCCGATTAAGCATGAGGCAGACCATCGCACGCCAGGCGTCTCGCGGCCCCGCTCGGGCAGTTGGAAACTTGTCTGGCAGATCGGATTCAGAGTGTCCTGATTCTGGTCGAGATCCTTGTTCTGCTCGGCCGAATCTGGCAGTGGCCGCTGTCCGTCCTGGCAGCCCCGTCTCCTTTTATATATAGTAAGATACGTCGTCTATTCGTCTTCCGTCTCCGCCTGATCATTTGCATCCTTTCCATCTTCTGCATCGACGTCGTTGTCCTCTCCCCGGTTTCCCCCCCAAGTGCGCCAGGCAGCTATAGCACCCGTTGTCGCTGCGACTGTGCCAGACGCCAAGCTGGTTGCCGAGGACACGGCGGCCACTCCGTATCCACCGGCGGCCGCACTCTGGAGCGTGGCAAACATGCTCGAGGCGACAACGTTGCCGATGGTCGCCTGCCAGCCGGCAGCGGCAGAGCCTGTTTGCTGGTCAGCCGACGCTCGACGACAGAGGCGCAGAGAACAACTCACCGGCAGCAACCCCGTTGGCAGTAAATCCCACAGCCGCCAGGCCGGGGCCAGCAACGGCCATGGGGGCGGCCACTACCACGCCGGTAGTAGCGCAGAGAGCGCAGGTGCCCGGGTTTTTGACGGCAAAGTCTGCGGCCTGCAAGGTGACGGGGTTCGCCGATGTCAGGGCAACAACATTCGTAGCCGGTTCGCATGTACAGGCTGCATCCTGTGTCTTACCTGTCTCGCCGCCCAGGCAAGCGGTTTATACCAAGAGCCGTCTGCCATCGTGCAAGAATGTATTGATACAGCTGTGGTTTTTGTCGATGATGTTGTTTGGAGTGGGGAAGAGGGTGAGGACGAGAGAGCAGAGAATGCAATAATTCCGAGATTTGGACAGAAGAGACATGATCAATGGCAGGCTGGCAAGCTGGCAGGCTGGCAGGCTGGCAGGCTGGTAGGCTGGCTAGACTTACCATTGCGCAGTCTTGGGTCCTGCATTCACTGCATCGATAAGACACACATCACGTGACAGCAGCTCGTCTGTGACGCCCTTTCAACCTCTTTTTCGCACGGCTATCAGATACAGCAACTGCATAGACCCCCCCCCCCCCCCTATGGCTTCCTGGCCTTGCGCTTGACCGCACTCACCAGGCTCGCCAGCTCGTCGTTGTGGCTCGGCCCGGCAGCTGTCTTGGCCGTCTTGGCCGTCTTGGTCGTCTTGGCCTTCTTTCCACCTCGTCCGGCCTCTCTGCCGTCCTCGTCTTCGCCGTCGTCGTCGCCCCGCCGCTTGCGCCGCATCTCTGCCAGAACCTGCTGCATCCCCGGCGTGTCCTTGAAGCGCGAGCTCGACGGGTCAATGGCAAACTCGGGGTCGTCAAACACGGCCTGGAACCGCGGATCGTCCATGTCCATCGTAGACCCCATCGACGGCTTGTCCGTCTCCCCGTCCGCCTCCTCGTCCAGGCCCCGGCCCTTCTTGCCCTTCTTGCCCTTCTTGGCGTTCTTCTTCTTGGCCTTTTCCGCCCGCATCACCTCCCGCAGGTCGTAGTGCTCCACCGTCGTCCCGTCGTCCTCGGCCATCAGCGCCTCCAGCTTCGCCCGCTCGGCCGCCTTCTCCTTGGCCTCGGCCTCGCGCTCGGCCCGCTTCTTGAGCCGCTCCTCCTTGCGCTGTGCCGTCTTGGACTGCCCTGCTGGTGCCGCCGCCTCCGCCGGTGCCGCGTCCTCCGTCGTGAAGAACGGATCGTCGAAGCCGAGGTCCCCCCCCTCGCCGTCCTCTCCGCCAGCCGCCTGCTCTTCACCATCCTCGCCCGCATCGCCGACCTCCCGGCCCTCACGCTTCGCAATTGCCATCTGCCGCTTCTTCTCCTTGCGCTCCTTCTCCTTGCGCTTGTACTTCTCGATCGTCGTCTCCTCCTCGGCCTCCTGCGCCTTCTTCTTCTTGCTGCTCTCCGACAGCGCCGGCGTGAACGTGATCTGCATCTCGCCCCCAGCCTTCTCGCGCTTGCTCGACGACGAGCTCTTGGTCGGCTCTGGCGCCAGTCCCAGCGCCGCCCGCATCTTCTGTCGCGCCAGCTCCTTCTTGCTCAGCTTCGCTGCCGTGGCGCCTTCTTTCTGTTCGGCGCCGTCACCCTTCTCGCCCGCGACCTCGTCCACGGTGCTATCCACAACCTCCACCCCTTCGTCCTCGCCGCCCAACCCGGCTTCTTCCTCGTCCTCGCCCTCATCCTCGCTGCCGCTGGCCAGGTACGCCCGCAGGTCATTCTCGATCAGTTCAGACGGCGTGCCCGAAAACGCCTTCTTCACCAGGTCCTTGCGTGACGCATCTTCCGGATGCAGATCCCACGTGAGCTTGACCTTGGAGTGCTGCAGCGCCTCCGTGACAAAGTCCACCGGCTTGTAGTTGCTCGGCACCTCGGTGCACTCATCGCGCGGCTCGTCCTCGTCAAACGTCACGTCGTCGGGGATGAACCGCAGGTCGATAAAGTTGGATGATGCCTGGTATTCGTGTCCGTCCGTGGCTCTGTAGATGGCCTCGGCCGTGGTCGTGTCCGAGCATACCATGACCGCATAGTAGTAGCGCAGTCGGTCCAGCTGGTAGGAGCGCAGGGCATTCCCGTCGACCTCTTCGTCGTCCTCCTCGCGAAGCAGGTCCTGCTTGACCTTTTCGTCGTCGTCGCTGTCCTCTTCGCTGTCGCCCGAGCCGTCGTCGCTGTTGCCATCACTGCCCCGCTTCTTCTTGAAGATCTCTCGTGGAGGGCCCTCGAGCTCCTCGCGCTGCATCCGCTCTTTGCCAAACTCGGAAGGGTAGATGGAGATGCGCTCGATGCGCCCGCCGCTCTCCTTGGGCAGGAAGCTGGCAAACATTGCCATCAGATCGCGCGACTTGAGGTGGTCCCAATCCAGGTTCACCACGGCAATGCGGTTGGTCACCTCGCCCATCGGGACTTCGGCCTCCTCTTCGCGGAACCGCTGTGTATCGGCCGACTTGCTGCCTCCCTCCCCGGCGTCCGACTCGCCTGATGCAGCGCTGTCGTCCGAGTCCGAGTCGTCCGAGTCCGAATCCGAGTCCGACTCGGATGCCGAGAAGCCGCCGCCGCGTGCGGGGTCGTATGTTTTCTCGATGCGCTGCAGTTCACGCTGAATCTTTTTGTCATCGTCCAAACCATCCTCCTCTTCATCTTCGTCCTCATCCTCCTCATCCTCGTCCTCGTCGGCCACCTCGTATAGCCGTTCAAGTGCTTTCTTCTTCTTATCTGACTTGATCTTTCGGCCATACCGGTCTATCTGCGTGGTTCCAGTGAACTCTTCATCGTCGAGCATGTGCGCAAACCGTTTGTCCAGAGTTGTTTTGGCTTTGCGCCGAGACGGCAGCCGAAAGCGGGGATCGGTCTCGAACTTTGCGAACCGGGCATCGCTGATCTGGCCCGATGGCGCTGCCCTGCTGCTGCCATTTGGCTTTTTCTGCGCCGTCTTTTTCTTTGAAGCGTTCATTGTGTGCATGGCAATAGTGAGTGCTCCCTGGAACCTGTACCTCGTCTCTTTTTTTTCTCGCCCAAAACTTTTTTGGTCTAAACTTTTTTTTTGAACCGGCAGAATTTGGAGATTCAAAGGCGGTGGCGCTACACCGGTGTAGCCTTAGTCATTGCACGGGACCCGGAGCAGGATTGGCTTAATACGGAATGATGTCAACTTCATAACGTTTTGAAAGCGGTGCCGATCGCTTTGCCTAAACACACAGCAGTCAGTAACTAGAATTACCCCTGAATCAAATTTCGGGTCTTCTGTAAATCTTGCGCAACCGAGTGGCTGCTGCTGAAGAGTTGGAAAATAATAATTTGATTGGGAGAAATGGTGCATCTAAACACATTACAAGGAAAGGAGGTTCCTTCCTATTGCCCTTGAAAGATAGCATAAGGGGGATGCAGCAAACTGACAACGCAAAAGTCCATCGTCGCCACTCCATTCATTGCAAGCTGCATGAGATTCGAGTGATATTATTAGTCAAAGCACGGCAGATACTGATTTGAATGGAAGGTACTTGGTATACACCGTAGGAGCTGTAAGCCGTTTCTCAAACAGATGTAGGCCACTGGAGACAGTTCAACGTCTTGACCCGAGATCAACTCTGGCATCGTCCATCCAAGTCCGGGATCCATTCCAAGCATAAGTTTCCGAGTGTTTGAAATTCTTTGTTCCAGAGCAAGGGGTTGTCCATCCATATTGTCTGACGTACATTCCGATGTGCTGTCCGTTTGACGGTATTGCAGCCGACACAGTGTGGTAGATCGTCGGCCACGATGGTTGAAGATAGGCTGATTAAGAGCACCAACGTCGCAACGATGTTGACACTGTTCCTGTTCTCTGTCCTTGCCTCGTCTCTGCGTGTTCTCCTCTGTTGGCCGCTCCCTGTCTGTTGTTGCAGTCGTCGTCGATTTTGGAGCCCTTGGTGTCTTTCCCCGTCCCTTTGTCCTCTTCATTTTGCTCTCTCCTTTCGTTTGCCGCCCGTCCTCTCCTTCGTCTCCGTCTCTCCTCCATGGCACTCGTGCTGCCAACGCTCCTGCTCGCCGGCCTCGGCGGCCTCGCTCAGCAGGTCGGCACGGCCGTGCCCGAGCAGCACCCACGGCTGCCGACCCTGTTCTGCACCCTGGCCGACGGCTGCCGCCCGGTGCAGACGAGCGTCGTGGCGGACGCGCTGTCGCGGCCGCTGCACGTCGTGGGCCAGCCGCAGGTCGCCTGCTCCGCGGCCAACCGCACGCAGTGTCCGGACGCGGCGACGTGTGCCCGCGGCTGCGCCCTCGACGGCGTCGACTATGCGGCCGCGGGCGTGTCGACGGCCGGCGCCACGCTGACGCTGCAGCTGCTCGGCCGCGACCGTCGCACGCTGAGCCCACGGGTGTATCTGCTGGAGGAGGAGGACGCCGGAAAGGAGGAGGCCAAAGCCGCCAGCCACGCCGGCCGTCGCTACCAGCTGCTGCGGCTGGCCAACCAGGAGCTGGCCTTTGACGTCGACGTGTCGCGTCTCGGCTGCGGCATCAACGGCGCCCTGTACCTCGTCGAGATGGACGCCACCGGCGGCCAGTCGGCCTCGCTCAACCCGGCCGGCGCCCGGTACGGCACCGGCTACTGCGATGCCCAGTGCCCCGACACGCCCTTTGCCAGCTGGTTTGGCGGCCTCGACGGCCTCGACGGCCTCAACCGCTCTGCCGGCGCCTGCTGCAACGAGCTGGACGTCTGGGAGGCCAACCGCGATGCCACGGCGCTGACGTCGCATGTCTGCGGCCACAACGGCCCCTTTTTGTGTTTCGACGACCAGTGTGGCCGCAACAGCAGTCTGGCCGGCCCCTGCGACAAGGACGGCTGCAGCATCAATCCCTTCCGGACCGGCAAGCACTCTTTTTACCGGCCTGGCGGCTCTGTCGACACCCGTCGGCCCTTTACCGTCGTCACCCAGTTTGTCTCGGCCAACAACACCACTGTCGGCAGCCTCGTCGAGATCCGTCGGCTGTACATCCAGGATGGCCGTCTCGTCACGACGTCCTTGAGCGCTCAGAGCGGCAGCACCGCCTCCAACACCACCTCCATCACCACCTCCACCACCGCCACCGCCGAAATCCTCACAGACGACATCTGCACCGACAACGGCAGCCGCTTGTCGGAGCGCCGAGGCGGCCTCCGTGCCATGGGTCACGCTCTCGCTCGTGGCATGGTGGCCGTCTTCAGCCTCTGGGACGCCCCCAACGACTTTATGGCCTGGCTCGACAGCGGCAGCGCCGGGCCCTGCTCGTCGTCTGCTGGTGATCCTGCCCGCATCGCCGTCAACGACTCGGATGCCTCCGTCTCCTTCTCCAACATCCGCTGGGGCGACATTGGTGCCACTGTCCAGATCGCCCCCAACGGGAGCGTCCTTCAGATCCGCATGGCTCCTTTGCCGTCTTCGTCGTCTTCGTCGTCTTTGTCGTCTTTGCCGTCTTCGCCCTCGTCTTCCCCTTCATCACTGCCACCTCCACACTCACCCCCGTTATCTTTGTCTTCCTCGGCTTCCGTGCTCGTGTCGACGACTCTCCCAATGTCCATGACCGCTGTCACCCTCGCCCTCATCTTGGGCTACCTGCAAACATGACATAAATAGACAGACTCTCAAAAGTCGGGACGCAACAAAGCACTGCATATCTGAATTGATGCTGATGAATCGTTGGACTGCAAACATCCCGTCCTCTAGCAAACGCCTTTTTTCCCAAAATGGCCAACAGTGAAAAATCGAAATCAAAAGCCAACAAACAAAATCAAAAGCCCAGAAATATAAAGTCCAGCATCCACCATGACGCCCTCTCAGCCCCAAGTGCCGCCGCCACCGCCGCCGCGTCCGCTCCGCTTCTGCGCGCTGAGCCGCCAGTCGTCCTCCGTCTGGAACTTGTTGTACAGCGGCTGGATGCGCTCGGCCTTGCGCCGCCGGCTCAGCCGGTCGCTCGGCGACAGCTTGAAGAACGTCGGCGCCGCCTCCACCAGCCACTTGGGCTCGATCGACGTCGTGCACTGCATGTACTCCTTTGTCGTCAGCACCAGCGTGTCGTAGATCACCCACTCCGCCTGCTTGCCGAACAGCGCGCTCGACGGGTGCAGGTACACCGGCGTGCTCTCGATCAGCGTCTTGTAGCCCTCGTGCGGATCCTTGCGCGCGCCGTTGCGGAAGTAGCCCGCGCAGAGCGCCTGGCGCACCGGGTTCGTGTCCGCGCCGCACGACACCACCGCGTGCTTGTACCGCTCCATGATCCGCTCCAGCTGCGTCCGCACGTCCTTGGCCCGCATCAGCACCCGGTACTGCAGGAAATGCTCCTGGCACCACGGCTTCGAGAACTTGCTCCGCTTCCAGCTGTTGTACACGTTGAGCATCGTCAGGTGGTCGCCGTGCGGGTCGTTGAACTTGGCCCGCTTCGCGTCCGCCTGTGCCTGCTTGTCCTTGGGCCGGTACCACACCCCCTTCGGCTGCGCAATCATCCCCATGATGCTCAGCATCTCGTCGCTGCACCCCAGCTCCACCGACGCGATCAGCGCCTTGGCCGACGTCGGGTCCATCGGGAAGTCCGCCATCTTCCGCCCCAGCTTCGTCAGCAGCCCCTCGTCGTCCAGTGCCGACAGCGCGTACAGCTCCTCCAGGGCTGACAGCATCGTGTTGATCGGCGGCGGGTCCATAAAGTCAAAGTGCAGCAGGTCGTTGATCCCCATCGCCTTGAGGATCAGGATCGTGTTGCTCAGGTTCTTCCGCTGGATTTCGGGAATCGATGTCGGCAGCATTTCCGTCTGGTAAGCCGCCTCCGTATACAGCCGGAAGCATTTTCCTGGCCCTGTTCGTCCTGCACGGCCCGCCCGTTGGTTTGCTTGCGCCTGCGAAATCGGCGTCACCACCAGCGAATCCATGCCCAGCTTCGGATCGTACGCGTTCTGCTTGACGAACCCTGGGTCCACCACGTAAAAGATCCCGTCGATCGTCAGACTCGTCTCCGCAATGTTGGTCGCGATGATCACCTTGCGGCCGTTTGGCGGAGCCGGCTCGAAGATTCGCGACTGCACCTCATTGGGCAGCGCCGAGTACACGGGAAGAATCACCAGTTCCGGCATGCCAGGCCCTAGGGCTTTCATTCGTTCAAAGAGAATCTCACAGCCTGGTGGGCCGTCAGCAACGTGTTGGACGAGTCGAGAAGGGTGGAGACTTACTTGTGTCGATTTCCTCCTGACCCGTCAAAAAGACCAGAATATCACCAGCCGGCTCTGTCAGGTGGATCTGCATTACCGTTTCGAGAGCGGCATCGAGGTAGTCGGATTCCGGTTCGCGTGAGTAGAGGATCTCCACCGGGAATGTTCGACCGGGAATTGTCTGCAGACATGTCAGAACAGCTGGCAGGTACTGGCAAAGAACGGACAGGAAATACATACGAAAATAGGAGCGCCGTTAAAGAATGTAGAAAACTTCTCGGCGTCCAGGGTTGCCGAAGTCGCAATAACTTTCAAATCTGGCCGCCGAATCACAGTCTTCTTGAGCAGTCCGAAGAGAACATCGGTTGCTAACAAAGCTGTCAGCAAACACACACAACATCAAACAGGGACTGGCAAACCTACCAATGGTCCGCTCGTGGGCCTCGTCCAGCATGATGACCGAATACCGCTTCAGTTCCGGGTCCAGCAAGATCTCACGCTCCAGCATGCCGTCCGTCATGTACTTGATGCGCGTGGCCGGGCTCGTGCAGTCCTCGAACCGGATCGTGTAGCCGACCTCCTCTCCCAGCGGACATCCCACCTCCTCAGACACGCGCTTGGCCACGCTCATAGCCGCCACGCGTCGTGGCTGCGTGCAGCCCACCATCTTGCCGCGATTGGTCAGGCCGGCCTCGGCCAGGTATTGCGTCAGCTGCGTCGTCTTTCCGGACCCCGTCTCGCCGATGACGATCAGGATCTGGTTGTCCTGCACCGCCTTGATGAGCTGGCTGCGGAACGAGAAGATGGGCAGCGTCTCGCGCTGCTCCTTCATGCTGAGCGACGTGCGCTTTCCAAACGACTGCTCCTTGCTCTGGATGACACGCTTCCACTCCGGCACCGGCTCCGGAGCCGCGTTCCGCTGGCTGTGGGCGTTTCGCACGTCGTTGGCAAACTTGCGCTGCTCCGGGTTCACCATCGGGTCGTGCCACTGCGATGTGAGGTCCACCTTCTCCCTGTCCAAGGACGCCTTCGCCTCGTCCGCCTCCTGCTGGCGCGTTTCCCTGCGCTCCTTGGCGAGCACCCCGCCGGCCATGGCTGCACGGTTGAGCGACCCGTCAGGCGCCTTGACGACGCGGATGGGCGACAGTTCCAACGACAGCTTCGTCTGTCCGGCCAGGAACGGCGGCTCCTCGTCTCGGATCTCAATGTCGACGTCCTCCTCCAGCTCCATCTGGCCCTCGCCCGTCAGCGTCGAGGTGTACTCCTCCTCCAGCCCAGGGTAGTCTGATGCCTTGGCCACGCCGCTGGCAATCAGCTGCAGAATCTCCCACCGCTCGGGAGACGTCATGCGCTTCTTGCCACGCCTCCCTGCCGGGCCGCTGCCTCCGGCACCCACTGCACCCACACCGGGCAGCGGTGCAACGACAGTGCTGCTGATGCCTCCAGCACCTCTGACACCAAGTGCCTCCATATTGGCGCCAGACTGAATCCTGTCCTCGGGGGCATTGTCCAGGCCGGTCTCCTGGTCCACATCCTTCATGGACAGGCCGATGCGGCTCCCTTCTATTTTCACAACCTTGACCAGCACCTTCTGGCCCATCGACAACAGGTCGGACGGGTGGTTGACGCGCTGACCATCAACAAGGGCTGACACGTGCACCAGCCCGTCGACCTTGCCCCGGATGCCATGAAGGTTCACAAAAGCACCAAAGTCCTTGATTCCCGTTACGTGGCCTTCATACACCTTGAATTGTTCTGGAGAGTCGTCCAGCTCCGCGTCTTGCCGCTGAGAACGGTCATCGTCATAGCCGTCATAGCCGTTCCTGCCTCCTGCACGCCCCTGTCCGCCTCTACCATTCTCTCTCCTGCCCCGTTTCCCGCTGCCACCGTAGTTTGCGTAGTCTTCGTCTTGGTCGTCGTGGTCGTACCGCTTCATCTTCTTTCGCCCACGGGAATTCGACCTCGAGCGTAGTGACTCCGATCGCGATCTCGACCGATAGCGCGATCTCCGTTCTTGCCCCCGACCTCGGTCTCGCTTCGTGTTGCTGTAGTCATCGCGTGGACTTTGACTTCTCCGCGACGTCGTCGCTGCTGCTGCCGCCGGCCGTGACGACTTTTCCTTTTTGACCTTGCTCTCGAGACCTTCCAGAAGCGCCAGGGTGTCGTCAATAGCATCGGCTTCGTGCTCCGGCTCCTTGTCGGGCACGGTCAAGCCTTTGAAAATCTGCTTCGATCGGGCCGCCTTGTTCGCCGCGTTTTCTTTGGCTTCCGCCGCTGCTCTCGCCCGCATTTGAGGATGCATCGTGCAGACCAGTCGATCGATACTCTCCACCAAGCTGGGCGGGAAGTCGACGTCGAGCTCCGTGAGCCGTTTCCGGAAAGCTTCGAATCCATTGCTCTCGAGACGCTGGAATATGATAAACTCGGCAACGTCCTTGTTATCCATGCCCAGATGGTTCTCCAGCTCCGAGGCAACCTTCGCCACGAGCGAGAGGACCTCGAGCGACTCAAGGTCCTCCATGACGGCGATGTGGAATCTGGTTACGGGGGTGGTGCTGGGCGTCCTCTATGTTGCATGAAGGTGCGTTGTCGCGATGGGCATTCATAGTAGACAAAAGCGCAACCTATTTTGCCCCGTCGTACTTGGGAGCAATATTTTTGCGCTTGCCGGCAAGGCAAGAGAGCGCTCGGTCTGGTCACGTGATCGTATATTTCCAAGGATAATACGGCACTGTCACAATGGTATAAAGCAACTACTCGTAGCAATCCCACTGCAGCATATCGTTTCTGGCATTGTGGTCATATATTCATATTTTGCTTCCTCATACGTAGCGTTATATCATATCTAAGCTCTTGGGCGAAGTACATTGGATAAGAAAAACAAAAACAAACTAGAATGCAAGTGCAACGTAAGGAGATAGATGGAAACGTAGAAAAAAAATATAAAGGATGCTCACTTCTTTTCAGCGTCGTCCTGCCACCTATATCAGTGAAAGTAGGAATATTCATAAAGATACTCGCCCATATCTAGTACTGTACACACGAAAAACGCCATTGTCGTAAATCCCATTTTTATCACGTCGACGCAGATCCAAACACAACTGCTTTTTGGGGGGTGGCACTTCACTTTGATAGTTCATCAAATATGCGTATCAAACTCCGAACACCCAACAGGGCGTTCTCATCTGGATGTTCCTCTCCCGGACAGAACTGAGCGTGAGCAAAGTCGATCAGACGAAGGTCACAAACAGCAGGTAGCGACGGCTCCTCCTCCTCGTCGCCGTCGTCGTAGCCATCATCAATGATGGTGCCACTTTCGATGTCGAATTCCAAGTCGTCCTCCTCAATTACGATGCCGCTGTCTGTCCTGCTTGCAGACCGGTCACCCTGTTTGTCGTCTTCTTTCCCGTGGTTTTCGCGCCGAGAACGTGACCTCGCCACTCCTGCGGATGCTTCTCCGTTTGCCGTGATAGCCTCCCGCAGAGCTGCACCGTCGCCCTCAAAGACAAAAAGGAGAGATGAGGAGTATATGCGGGTACGCTCTTTCTCCATCACGTCACGGACGCGCTCCAAGTCCTGTTTGAAAACGGTGGCCACGGCCCGGCCGAGATCCTCGTCGATACCAGCGCCTTCACTGAACATGAATTTGCGAAATGCGTCGATCACGTTGGCTTCGTTCACGTCGTAGCGGCCAAAGTCCTTGTCGTAGATCTTATAATCTGACCCCTCGACTTGGGGAGCGTCGGCAGAGCCTTGGAAGACGCGCATGCCAGAGATTCGGAAGCCCATCTTGTCGTGAGTCGTAGTGGCCCGCACTTCGTCCATGCGCACACGTTTCTGGCGTGGCGCGTTGTCGGCCCACAATCTCTGGCCCAGCTTTACGTCGAGCACGTTGGGCTTCCGGTAGCCGTAGGTGACATTCTCCAGGACCACGCCGCGATCCGTGATGATACATTGGCCACCTCGGGGGGTCCAGTTCTCGCCGTCGTTCGGTGCTGGAGCAGACGACGCCGGGGTTGACGCGCAAGTATCAGAACTTGTCGTGCCATGTGGTTTCTGCAATCCGGCCAGTGCCTGCTGGGCTTGGAAGTTGCTGGGATCAAAGATGGTTGGGAGCTCCGCTGAAAGTCCGGCCGCGACCTCGGAAGCCTGGTTGAGGGTCAGAGAGCCGATGTAGAGTGGCATCAGGTCTGCGAATTCGGAATGGTGGGCGCGCGCCGCCTCGTAGAAGTCGATCTCGTCTTGTGTGCAGGGCTTGATGAAGAAATAGCCGTCTGTGTCGCATAAGGCACCGGCACTGAAACAGTTAGCAGAGGGACCGAAGAAAGCCAAGCGCATGTGCTCGTTTTGAAAGAAGAACTTGCTGTCCGGCAACTGTCTGCGTAAAGTCGACCAAGTCCTCCCGACTCGGAATTCCTCTGGTCGCCATCATTCTGTAGCCGTCTGCGAGACGTCGGCACAGCGAGCGAGTGTATCGGACACTTGGGTTGGCAAGACACAAGCTCACAATGGCAGACCGACAGCCTTGGGGCGTGTTAACGTATAGAGTTGAAAAGAGTGGTTTTGGACTTGGGTGACAAAAGAAAGCCGAGCGTGTTCAACCGAGCATCGCGTGGGATTCCAAGGGAGAGAGAAGCACAGCGCCTAACAGAGACATGAGGCTCGAGGGTATGGAATTATATAGAGCGATCGGATCAAATAGAGGAGCCAAGTCTCTGACCGGGATGGTACATAATAGCAGAAAGAGGGCTTGGTTGTCGTGCTGCGTCCCGATTCGCGTTGTGAAAAGGCGCCGAATGCTGAAGGTTTGCTTTGCTTTGTGCCCAGAGGGGCGCACTGTACACCATATATGGGCTCCCCCTGGCCTATTTTGCATATTTAATTAGTTTGCCTTCCCTACCCCACAGCCAATTAAAGCGCCCCACAGCCCAAGGCAGCCTGTAGGCGTTCTGGCGTGCTGCTTCGCCACAAGTAGTAGGCGCAGCCCAACTCCCTCCCAACTATACATAAGATACAAATCGCTCTCCCTGCGTTTCTCTACTCTTTTTCCCGCCTCTGCCACCGCCACCGACTTTCCGAGATCCGCCGGGCCGCCTCGCCATGGATGACAGCTGTGTGATGACATCCCATGGCGATGGAGCGTTAGTACAACCTACCACGGCACGTCACCTGCGCTTTTGTATCGTATGCCGCACCCTGCCATGTCCTGTGCTTCTGTGTCCGTAGAGGCTTCCATAGATTGCTCATTGAGGCGTTATTCGCTGTCACTGAATATGCCGTCTCACGTTGGACAAAGCCACTTGGAAGCCTCTTATTGTCGAACAATCTGACCCGACTACGAGATGTCATTTACCAAGCGTTCCTCTGTATGAGTGACTGGGTCGCATCGCAATCGTGTTCAACAACATCCACCACAAGGATCATGCCATACATGCCAAAGTAGAAATCGAAACGTCGTCATCCGACTTGTGTACTGCAGGGCGCAAGCGTGAATGTGGCAGTTCTCTCAGTTTTGTCTCAACTGCCTCTGTTATGACCCGTTTGTCGTGATTGCCTAATTCAGCAACTGATTCACCGCACCTTCCTCGTCTACGTTTACCCAGCCACGCTCACCCTCGCCTTTCTTTTTTCTCTTCTGTCACACGTCTTATCGTATTCTTCGGCAACCAACCACCTTCCATGCAACGACATAGGCTTCCTTGCCTCCATTTCCCAACAGCTGAACCCTCAATCTATCACCAACATGACAGACGCGGTCGGGGGTGAAGTTCGGCTGCAGACGGGTAGTCAAGCGCCCAAAAAAAAAGATTCAAAAAGTCTAGCAGCTCGAGGTCCTACAGCGCTGCCAAAGAACAGAGGAACGGGATTTGAAGGTTTGTCAATCTTCTCCAGATCCGAAGCGTGGCTGTGAAACCTAGCCAGCCACCCTTTCTCGTGTATTAACATCCCTGAAGAATACTACGCCGAGCCACCACTTGCTCCAGACGAGTTCAAGGATGAGAAGGAACTGTATCACCCGTAAGTCTTACTCTAATGCAGCAGTCCATTTGTGATTAGAATATGGTGGTGCTGACCCCGATCTCAGCTCTTTGCCGTTTGATAGGTACGTCGTACCATACACTATATTATGCCTGCAAGCTTAACTTAACACTTGGTCCAACACAGACGCATCGAGTCTTGCATTCAGCGATACCGGGCCCGCCGCCGCATGAACAATGAGCGTGCGCTTCTGTTTAATCGATACCTCTCGCTGGGCGGCATCGACTGCCAGCCCCGTCAGTTCAACACCACGGCTGGCATTCATGACACGGAAGGCTTAACGAGCGATGACATTCGAACGATGACAGCAACTGATGTCATTCCACAAACTGCGAGCAAGTACTCCAAGTATTACGCCTCTGGAAATGCCTATATGTGGACCGTTGATTTTGTCAGTGTCGTATCTGGATTTCTGTAAGACTGCGCCTGGTGCGACAAGGTTTTGGCCTATTAGCGATAACGAGCAGTATTCTGACAGCCAATAGATCCGTGGAGCTTCGCGATCTGGGAAGCAGCAGCGAGGAGAACTTGCTCATGGGCGTTGATGTCGTCGACAACTTTTTGCGGTACATCCTGATCCATGATGTTTGTCCAGAATACAAGGACGACATCATCGAGTCGAGGACCGTTTGTGACAAGGCCAAGACCGAGTTGATGAATTGCCGTCATGCGCAGGCTGCCATGCCCGGCCAGTTCAATATCGCGTGCGTGAAACTCTTTTACAACAAGCCGGCTCACAAAGCCTTCAACGACGGACTGGACCCTTTGGACAAGATCCCCGAAAATTGTGATGCAGAGGCCATATTCAGGACCACTGTAGCTCTACAGCCGAAGCTTGTGGGGAACAAGACCGTCAAAATGGCTGAGGACGTTAAAAGTATCCGTGTTCTTAGAACACGCGAAATGGATCTCGAGATATCTGGCTTGGTACTGCCTTCGGAAGACACCGTCCAGCTCTACTCTGCCGCAGGCTCGCCTACATGCCGAATTCTGCCTGCCGGTATTGTAGTGGCTAAACACTACAGCATCGACGAGGGCTACGCTAACCAGCCACGACCGTCTGCGAAGGAGCTTGCCAGCCGTGGGAACGAGGCTTTCTTCCTGGACTGCGAGCTGATGTCGCTTCTGTTCCTGGGCACCAAACTTCGTGTTGTTGTTCACGAGCTCAACTGTGACCTGAACTTTGTTTCTACGGTCAAGAATGTGCATCCATCGTTCTACACATTCCTACCACAAGAGCTGATGATGGAGTGGAAAGAGCCCAGGGATAATGAGCGAGAGGCTCCGTCTGTTGACAACCCTGATGCCGAAGATGAAACAGCGCAGAACATGGCCGACGAAGAAAAAGACTGATGCGAAGACATGTAGGGCGGATATCAGGCAATATTAGGCAAAGTGGTCTCATTGAATATGCCCATATATTAGCCCGGAGGCCGTAAACCGCAACTTTCAGGTCTGCTGTGCCCAATCCGTATGCGCTATTAAAAAAGCTATCAAAACAATGGACACCAAACAGACGATCCTGATCCTAAGGGGAAAAACTAAAATAAACCACGTCGTAGAAGCCATGTGCATGCTGTCGAAGCAAGGAATTGCTTTGAAGAAGGCGTAGACGGTAAAAACAAAAGCAAAACATCCATCAATAACGCCATGAGAATGGCACATAAACTGCAGCGTTTGCCGAGCCTGCCATAGGTTTCCAAAACAGTTCTTCTCTTGGCTTTAGTCGTGGTTCTGGATTTTATTGTCGCTCGACACGGCCTGATCATAGGTCGGAGGCGGCGGTCCGTGGCTGCCGCCCTCGCCAGCATCGTCGTTGAACTGTTGCGCAGGCGCAGAGGAGGACGATGCGGCAGCAGGACCGGCAGCTGGGGCTTCGGTGGCCGTGCCGGACGTTCCGTAGTTCATGTTGCTCTGGATCTTGGGCGCTGCCGACTGTGGCTGCAGCGGCTGGCGGCCATTGGAAGGGTGCACAACGACGTATGTGAAACGGCTGTTCTGGACAGCGCCCTCGGAATCTGGAGCAAGGACGTCGTAGGCGAACTCGGGCTCGGGGTACTTGACGATGATGTACCAAGCATGGAAGAGGCCCGGGAGCTGTCTGCAGTTAGTAACGGCAAGGCGTGCGCACGATGCAGGACAGAGTGAGACTCACATATCCCAGCATGCAGAGGAGGATGTTGATGATGGAGTCGGCCGAGCAGATGCCGCGCTTGACCCACACTGAGAGATCGTTAGCGATGCGCCCTGGGCAAGGAACGGCCTTTGCAATGGAGATGGAGACATCAACGCACCGGCGATTGGGGGGAACAGCAGGGCCAGCAGGCCGAGGAAGAAATCGCAGGAGCACATTGTTGCTGCTTTGCTTCGGGCTTGAATGGCGGGTCACTGAGTTGCGTGTTGAGTGATTCTGGCAGTCTTTGCGTTGAAGACTGAAAGGAGGGAAGATTGTCTGGATTTAGAGATTACGACGACTAGGCTGACACTGTTAACAGGGCGAAAAGAGGCTGCCTGCGTCATAAATATGCATGATAAGCCACGCCCAGTCTCTAGGTCGGAGGGGCTGAAAGGAGCTAGAAACCAATTTTTGTAGCGAAGGAGCCAGAATATGCAGTCACGTTACAGACGGGAAAATTCCGACAGCGCTCTTTGCGGCCTGGCTCGGCGGAGAAGGCCGCTAATGAAGCGCCTTTATTAAGCACAGCCTGCTGCATACTGTCTTGCAGCAGGCGGCACCGGCCGGAAACTCTCGTCTTGGGGCTGACGATAGGTATTCATTTTGCGCATATGTATGCCTATATACGATACGGAGCACAGAGTACAGGTATACTTGTCAGTCACGTGAACAAGCCGCCATGTCCGAATTGGGGTCAGGCATGGAAGCTTTCACAATCCACGCAGCCAATAACGAGCTTACAGCCTCAGTCTCTCTCGCGAGCTTCACCGGCAACCCTACGCTCTAGTGCTTCCACTCTGTGGTAGACAAGCAGCCGAGTACACGGGACCGGCGCTTCCCGCACATCACTGCTCTCTATGCCGAATCCCTGACCGCCATGTCTATTCCCGGCTTGGGACAGATCCCCGTCCAGGTAAGAAGGCGATCAACCCGCTCCAGGTACCGCGAGTTTCCGGTGGGAATGCACAGCTGACAGATGCACCAGGCCCCGACGTCATCCAAGCGCACCGTCAAGCTTGCCCCGCTGTCAGAATGGCGTTTCGCCGTCTCCCAGCCGCCTGTCCGCATCCGGCTGCTCTCTGGCACGGCCGAACGCGACGGCACGGAGCTGGCCGCCAACCAGCCCTACAGCTTTGCCCGCACGCAGTCCAAGCTGCTGACGTGGCACGGCTGTGAGCTGGAGCTGGACGGCACGTGCGACCGCGAGGCCGTGGCGCCGCCCGGCAGCAACGGGCAGTCCGGGGCCACGCCGCCGCCGGTCGTCTCGTATCTGAACCTGCACATGCTGCTGGCGGCCGAGCGCGCCGCCGTGCCCCCGCCTCCGCCACCGGGGTCGTCGGCGAGGCCGGCAGGCGGACCGGCCGGACCCCGCGTGCTTGTCTGCGGCGGGCCACACACCGGCCGCACCAGCCTCGTGCGCACGCTGGCGGCTTGGGCCACGAAAATGGGCGGCGCCGTCGGCAGCAGCAGCGCACAGGGCCAGCAGCAGCAGCAGCAGCAGCAGCAGCCGTGCGTGGTCAGCGTGGATCCGCGCGACGGCCTGCTGAGCCTGCCGGGCACGCTCAGCGCCGCCGTCTTTGCCACGCTGATGGACCTCGAGACCGAGGGCGGTGGCGGCTGGGGCGGCGCGCCCAGCAGCGGTCCCAGCGCCGTGCCCGTCAAGCTGCCGCTCGTCTTCGGCTTTGGATACGCGCGGCCGGCCGACTCGCCCGCGCTCTACCGCGAGCTGGTCACGCGTCTGGCCGGTGCCGTTGCCGCCCGCATGTCCGACGACCCGGCCGTGCACGCGGGCGGCCTGCTGATCGACACGCCGGCTGCCGGTGCCTCCGACGTCGAGCTGCTGGCACACGTCATCGAGGAGTTCTCCGTCAACCGCGTCGTCGTCCTCGGCGCCGACCCCCAGCTCCACCCCGCCCTCGTCCAGCGCCTCGCCCGCGAGACCACCACCTTTGGCGAGCCCGTGCAGATCGTGCAGCTGGACGCGTCCGACGGCGTCGTCGCGCGGACCGACAGCCTGCAGCAGCAGCAGCACGAGGCCTGCATCCGGGAGTACTTTTTCGGCGACGCGAAGCGCACGCTGGACCCGTACACGCAGCAGGTCGACTTTGACGCGCTGACCGTCTACCGCCTCCCCGATGGTACGTCCCCTCTCCTCTCGTCCGGCTGGAACGTCTGCTAACCGCTTGGGAAGCTGGATCGGGGTCCTCGCGGCTGGAAAAGGTCGAGGCATCCGCCGCCCTGATGCATTGGACGCTGTCCGTCATGAATGCATCAAATCACGACCCGCCGGACGTGGTCCAGCACGCAGCCGTCTTGGGGTTTGTCTATGTTGCCGATGTGGAAGCTGACCGCCGGAAGATGCGCATATTGGCCCCTGTAAGCGGCCGACTGGGTGATCGGCCACTTGTGCTGGGCCGCTGGCCTGAGCCGTACATCAACCTTGTGGGCTAGAATGTAGCTTACATGGATGGACCTTCCGATAGACAAAAGGAGTCTGGAGTTGGACGAAGAGACCAAATGGGTTACTTTATATATATACATCTGATTATGGAAGAGTAGCAGAAGTCTCTTGAAAATAGATAAAACACACGAGAGCGCAAAACAGGAAAAAAGAACGGATCAAAAGGAGCAAAACGGATGCTCCGATAGGATTCCAATTGATGTTTCTCTTGAGCTACTTCACACCCTAAGGCCCCCCTGTTAGCAACAAGGCGTGCATTTCCTCGCTCTGTGCCGTGACACGTTCTTTCGTGTGTTCGTGATGCTACTTTCTTGTTTGCGTAAGCCAGCCCCTCCCTTCCAATTGCTGTAATTCGTGAGAACGTGAGTTGTTGTACATGTCTTTTGTTTGGTTTGGCACTGCACGTGGATGGCGAGTGGTCGGAGCATCATAGTGATCGCACATCAGTGGACAATCACCGAGTCCACCCAATATTCCTTCTTAGTCAACCTTGATACTTGAGTAGATGCGTCTGGTGAACCACCAGCTGGAGAAGAAACCAATGGATCCTGTCCACATGTCAGAAAAACGATACGAGTCCGACAGTCGAGGAGCTGTTGGGGGGGTAGAGGGGATAAACATACCAGCCAGGACGAAGAAAAGGAAGCTGATCAGCGCGCTGTAGCCGACGTACAACACGCTTCCGGCCATGCCACCCAGACTGAGCTTGCTGATCCAATAAATGATGGCGTTGGCAAAGATGTAGAAAGACGTCGTGCCGGCGGCCAAGAATGACCGCCATTGCCAGTGGTAGTTTTCTGCGCACAGCAAAAAGTATACCATGAGGACCGTGACGGCCGCACACGTAATGATCATCAGGCCGTAGCACAAGAACAGGAAGCCGAACATGTAGTAGATCTTGCTGAACCAGATGCTGCTCATGATAAAGTAGAGCTCGACAAAGATGGCGCCAAACGGCAGGATGCCGACCAGGAGCATGCTGGGGATGGGCTTCAGGTACGCCGTGGTGGGGGGGATCTGCCGTGGGATCTGGTTGGTGTGCACCGGAGCCTCAATGGCCCCCGAGCGGAAGCCCAGCCAGGAGCCGGCAAAGGACAGCGGCACGGAGATGATGAACCAGATGCCGATGATCACCAGCATGGTGGTGAAGGGCACGGCGCCCGACGACTGCTTCGCCCAGAGGAAGAGGTTGAGCAGGAAGAAGACGCAAAAGACGAAGCCGGGCACGAGCATCGGCGTGAGCCCAATGTTGAGCTTCCACTTCTCGCCGCCAAAGGCCTTGTAGACGCGTGCCGACGAGTAGCCGCCGACAAAGCCCAGGACGGTGTACAGCAGGATCATGATCGTGCCGAGCGAGCCGCGGTTCGACGGCGACAGGAAGCCCAGCAGGGCAAAGACGATGGTGAAGCCGGTCATGACAAACAGCTGGGCGCCGTTGCCCAGGAAGACGGAGAGCAGCAGCGGGTGCGGCGGCGTGCGGAACACGTCGCCGTGCACCAGCTTCCAGCCCGAGTCCTCCTGCACGCCGTCCTCGAGGCCGTCGTTGCCCGACAGGTCGTCCAGGTTGATCTGGTCCAGGCGGTTGTAGCGGGCGATATCCTTCTTAAGCGTGCGCACCAGCACGGACGTGACGGTCAGGACGAGGAAGACGACGATGACGGCTGAGTTGATGAGCGAGAACCAGTGGATCTTTGGGTCGATGACATGGAGGTACTTGTCCCAGCGCGTCGCCCAAGCCGTCTTGGACGGCGTCCAGTACGTCGAGTACGTGAACTGCACCTTGGTCTTGCTGTCGTTGCCGGCCGGCAGCACGAGCGGCCGGTGCTCCAGCGCACAGTCCACCGAGTTGGTGTCCGTGTAGTCCAGCGAGCTAGGCTGCACCAGCACGCCCACCACCCGCAGCTGGTCCGGGTTGCCGCCGACCTCGTGGTACTCCACAATGATGTCGTAGTGGTTGTTAAAGGCAATCGTGTTGTCGCCGCCGTCCTGGCCGATGAGGAAGCCGGGGCTGTAGAACTCGGTGTCGGTCAGGTCGTCGATGATCTCCTGGCCGGCCGGCAGCCCGTCTACGAGCCAGTTGAGGCTGTACCCCTGCTCGATCAACATGTTGATGAACTTGGCCGAGTCCTTCTCGTAGGTGGCCGCGCACAGCTGCTTGCACTTCTCGTTGACGCCCATCTTTAGCTCGAATGGCGATGTCATAATACGGTCGCCAAAGATGATGCTGCCCAGGCTCTCGCCCACGCTCTTGGGACCGCCTTCTGGCCGGCAGAACTGGAGCTGCGGCATGTAGTAGTCGTAGGACACGACCGAATGCAGCCGGGCATCTTGGGGAGCAGCAATGGGCCGTATCGTGTTCACATAGAGGGGCACCGTATCTCCAGGGCGGTACGATGTCGGCGCCACGCCGGGAAGATAGAATGCAGAGGCCGTCTGCGGCAGGACGAGGAGGGCGGCAACCAGCGCCGCCGCTCTCGACAGCGACAGGTCTCGTGGTAACATGGTGCTGTCTGGAACGAGCCTGATGGTCCGCTGGTGCTCGTTAGAAGCACGTCCCAGATCATTTAGCTTGAAGGGAGTGGTTCCTGTGCGGTGGCATACGTGGGGGAGGGGGGCTCACCACTGCCGGATTTCCCTTGCGGCTCAAATCAGGATGAGCTCGAAGCTCTAATTGACGAGGAAACTGTCGATAGCTATGAAAGCCAAAGTAATCATGTGCTCGAACAGTCTGTAAACCACAGAATATGTCTGCGGAGAAGCCCTCGTTTCGCAGCGTATTGGGATAGAAAGCGGGTGTGCCGTGTTCCTGGCTGTTGAGCAAAGGATCGCCAGGTTGCTGATGCCAGAGATGCACTTCGGATACAACAGTTCGTCTAACCGCTGCGGACAGGGGTAAGAAAGCTTAGTCATCGTTTCCGAACCAAGAGGGCGCGTCATCGCTACACGAAGGACTCACGCCGCTAAAAAAAAAGAAGAGTTCCCACTTTTATTTTTTTATCTGAAAAAAGTCGTAGATAAAACGGCTCCAAAATCATCACCACATGCCAACCAGGAGTTGCGTCTGAACTTGGACCCCAACCGCCAAAATGGCTTCTCCAGCAACTCTCCCGGAGATCTTCGACTCCATAAAGCAGTCCATCGAGTCCGTCTCGGAGACAACAACAAAACTGTCTGGTCTGGCGCCGCCTGCAGAGGGCCTTTCGCTGCTCGATGTCAAGAACGAGTTGTTGCTGAGCTACCTAGAGCACATGGTGTTCTTGATACTGTTGAGATTGAAAAGCGCATCTACGGGGACAGAAGCAGAGGACAGCCTCAGCCTCGAGAACTCGGATCTGGGCCAGTCAGCGGTGAAAAAGCTCGTCGAACTACGGCTGTACCTCGAGAAGGGTGTCCGCCCACTGGAAGACAAGCTTCGCTACCAAATCGAGAAGGCCCTCCGTGCCGCGGAGGCTTCTGAGAGGGCGACAAAAGAAAAGGAAGCCGCCGCCGCTGCTGCGGGAGGCGACGACGAGTCTGGCTCGCGATCGAGCGAAGACGACGCCTCTGAAGGCAGCGACGGAGAGGAGGAGGACGCGGCGGCTGGTTCTGATGCCGGGGCCTTTGATGAGGAAGAGGTGGCGACGAACCGTCCGAACCGTGCAGCATTTGTCCGTCCTGCTTCTGCCTCGGCTGCGGCCACTGCAGCGCCAGGGTCGAAGGCCACGGCAGATGCGGCCGCCAGCGGCGGAGTGTACCGGCCACCCAAGATTGCGCCGACGATGATGCCCATGACTGGGAAGCGGGAGCGGGCAGAGCGCAGACCGCTGAAGTCGGCCACCATGGACGAGTTCATTGCGGACGAGTTCTCGACGGCGCCGATTGCCCAACCCAGCATCGGCACCAACATCGGCGGCCACGGCCGGCACATGAAGACGTCCACCGAGCGCCAGCGCGAGGATGAGCGCCGCGACTACGAAGAGCGCAACTTTGTGCGCCTGCCCAAGGAGGGCAAGAAGGACCGCCAGAAGCGGGCCAAGGCCGAGGGAAGCGGGCCCATGCAGTTCGGCGGCGAAGACTGGCGCGGGCTCGGCGAGGGCGTCGACCGCATCAACCGTCTGACACAGCGCAAGAGCAGCGGTGGCGCCAGCGGCACACGGGCGCTGCTGGAGAAGAGCCGCAAGAGGGGCATCGACACGACAGACGGGCCCCGTGGCAGTGGCGCTGGCAGCAGCGGTGTTATTGGCGAGCGCTTCCAAAAGCGCCTGCGGTTGCAGGAGATGGGCCGTCGCGACCGGGGCAAGAAGAAATGAGGCTTCTGAAGGGGCACGCTTTCTCTGCGCTGGGTTGGGAGGCTAGTGTTTTTAAACGTTCAAGCCGTATGCCATGGCAGTCCTAATGGCATGCCCAACAGGTCTGTATATTGTCAATGGCAACATTGTGGGAACGGAGTACTTGGGATAGGAAATCAAAAGTATCATTTAGTCAGGCCGACCCGTGAGAATACCATTTCCTGCAAGCATAATCCAGACTGCCTGGTTCCTTATTCGCAAGGTGAGAGATCCACGCAATGAACAGGTGGGCCGTTTCCGGCATCCGCTCAAAGAGGATCAAAGAGGCAGTCGATGCAGCACGTGACCGTTAGCCCGCCTGTTGCTGCTATCAAGACTGAGTCACGCCCCGCTATCGTCGAAAAGACCCCTCTTTAACTGCCGTTTTTTGCAGGCGCGGCTCGATAGTTCGACTCCCAACTGCACAACTGCATTTTGCCAGACCTACCTCTACCTTGCTTCTCCATAGAACCGGCAGAAATGGCGACAGACGCTCCGCCGGCGGCGGCGGCCGGGAACCAGGAACAGGACATCAATCCCTGGTCGGTGCAGGGCGGCGTAGGCGCGAACGGCGAGGTTGTCGCAATCAACTACGAGGCCATTAGCAAGTATGTTTGACAAAAAGGCGCGTCTCTGCGTGCTATCACGGCCTATGCTCGATCGCTGACTCTGCCGTCTCCTGTGCACTGCAGGAAGTGGAGCACGAGCCTGATCGACGAGGCCCTCCTCGAGCGCTTCGAAAAGGTTACTGGACACAAGCCACATCGCTGGCTGCGCCGCGGCCTCTTCTTCAGCCACCGCGACTTTGACCGCATCCTGACCCGGTATGAGCGCGGCGAGCCGTTCTTCCTGTACACGGGACGCGGTCCTAGCTCGGGCAGCCTGCACCTGGGCCACACGATCCCGCTGCAGTTCACCAAGTGGCTCCAGGACGTGTTCGACGTGCCGCTCGTCTTCATGTTGACGGATGACGAGAAGGCCCTCTTCCGGGATGGCCTGGCCTTTGAGGACACGCTGCAGTTTGGCCTGGACAATGCGCGGGACATTATCGCCCTCGGCTTCGACATCAAGAAGACGTTCATCTTTAGCGATCTCCAGTATGTGGGAGGCCACTTCCTGATGAACGCGTGGGAATTCTCGCGACTGGTCACATTCAACCAAGTTCGCGGTGCTTTTGGATTCAATGAGAGGTGTGTTACTCCATGCTATGCTATGCGCTTTCTATCGGGTGTCACCGCTGACGCTGCATCAGCACCAATACTGGCCGGATCTTCTTCCCTGCGGTGCAGTGCGTTGCAGCTTTCGCAACATCATACCCAGAGCTCTGGTCGGATGTCCCAGACACGGTCCGCTCAAAGGACATTGCCAGCTGGCAATGCCTGATCCCCATGGGCATCGATCAAGACCCATGTACGTTCACAGCTTATCCACGCCCAAGGCTGTATATGTTCTAACCCCCGAAAAGACTTCCGTCTCCTGCGCGATAACACCCACCGCATGCGGTACCCGTCACCAAAGCCGGCACTCATCCACTCCAAGTTCCTCACTGCCCTGCAGGGTGCAGGCGGCAAGATGTCGTCGTCGAATCCCAACTCGGCCATCTTCATGACGGACACGGCCAAGCAGATCAAGGTGCGTGACTTTGGCTGTCCGAGTAGAACAGGAGTTTTGCATCCATACTAAACCAGACAGACAAAAATCAACAAGTATGCGTTCAGTGGCGGCCAGGCCACTCTCGAGGAGCATCGCGAGAAGGGTGGAAACCCCGATGTGGATGTGTCTTATGTGTACCTCACATATTTCGAAGAGGACGATGCGAAGCTCGCCAAGGTGTATGATGACTACAAAAAGGGCGAGATGTTGACGGGTGAACTCAAGAAGCTGGCCATCGAGACCCTGCAAAAGTACGTGGAGGAGTTCCAGGAGCAGAGAAAGCTGGTGACGGACGAGGTGCTGAAGTCGTTTATGACGCCACGAAAGCTCGTGTGGGGTGGAAACCCGAACCCAAAACCGGCACCGAAGCCAGAGACAGCACCGAAGTCGGAGCAGGCAGCTAAGGGGAAGAAGGGCAAGGGTGAAGCAAAGGCAGGGGCAAAGATGGAGACGGTATTGCCAGACAGGACAAAAGAGCAGTAGGTTGGCTACGTGTCTATCTTCAGTACTAGTTTCGTATCACTCGGTATTAGAACTGCGCAACGCGGAGCATTGCTTGGCATCATCTGGGACAAATGTAGATATCTACGAAATGCTAGATCATATATCACACATGTCTCGTCGCCCGTGAGCAGTGGACGGAGTCTGTTGAGCTGGTACCTCTTGTCCTTGTCAAAAGTACGGTTTTCCGAACTGAGCCGAAGAAGCAAGAAACGTGACTGTCTGAGGGCATATCGAGTGAGGCGGATGGGATCGGGAAGTTCAGGCTCACAGCCTTTGATTTCTACCTAATACAGCGTCTGCTATCGGGATAGGTGTATGCAATGCTAGCTAGCTTACAGGGATTGGTTCTTGAGTTTGGCGGGTTTATATGTCGACGGAAATCATTTCTTTCGAGCTGACCTAACAGTCCCATCTTAGGAGGAGGGAACATGCTTGAAGTAGAGATATAAATCGGACAAACACAATAATCCGAACTCTGACTTGCAATTGCACAGAGTTACTACAATGGGTACAAGACGAAAGCGTGCCACATTGTGTTAAGATTGACAACAGAAAACTCTGCAGTCATTGATAATGCTAGACATCCTTATTCAGTCGGTATAAGAAGAATATCAGCATTTCCGGGGAAAATAGTCCGACTCACAGCTTCTAGCTTGTAAAGCTAGGACATCTAGTATGCATGTATACGATTCTACGAGATTCTTACGTGCATAGTCTGATGTGGGCAAGTCACCGCTCGGCAGAACTTGTTCACCGCCAAAAATTGTGACAGGATTCCGGCAAAAAGAGCGTAGTAGAGAAAAAAAAGCTGCCGAAGCCGTGCAGACTACTAGAGATCAAGACACTTACATACAGCGCATCCAAGGATATTGCTCAATTGCACAAGATGGCAACCCAAAACGGGAAGACGCCGAAGCCGAAACCGAAGTCGAAACCGGTAAAGGATGTAAAGGAAGACCGGAAGCTGAAGCGAAAACGAGAGGTCCAAAGCATCGAATCGCTACAAGTGGCCGTGGACGAGCTCGACCTGAAAGCCACGCCGACAAACTTTAGCGATGTACCGCTGTCTGAACCGACAAAGCTGGGTCTCCGCGACTCGCACTTTGAAACCCTGACCGACATTCAATCCAAGGCGATCCCGGCAGGGCTGCGGGGGTGCGATATTCTGGGGGCGGCCAAGACGGGCAGCGGCAAGACGCTGGCCTTTTTGGTGCCCGTGCTGGAGAAGCTGTACCGGGCACGATGGACAGAGTATGACGGGCTCGGGGCGCTGATCATCTCGCCGACACGCGAGCTGTCTGTGCAGATCTTTGAGGTGCTGCGCAAGGTTGGGCGGCACCATCGGTTCTCGGCAGGGCTGGTGATCGGAGGCAAGAACCTGAAGGAGGAGTCGGAGCGGGTGGGGCGGATGAACATCCTGGTGTGCACGCCGGGACGCATGCTGCAGCACCTGGACCAGACGGCGAGCCTGGAGGTGAATAACCTGCAGATGCTGGTGCTGGACGAGGCGGACCGCATCATGGACATGGGGTTCAAGGCGGCGGTGGACGCGCTGGTGGAGCACCTGCCGCAGGGGAGACAGACGCTGCTGTTCAGCGCGACGCAGAGCAAGAAGGTGTCGGACCTGGCTCGGCTGAGCCTCAAGGACCCCGAGTACATTGCGGTGCACGAGGCGGCGGCGGCGGCCACGCCGAGCCAGCTGCAGCAGCACTACGTGGTGACGCCGCTGGCGGAGAAGCTCGACACGCTGTACGGCTTCGTCCGGGCCAACCTCAAGTCCAAGATGATCGTGTTCTTCTCGTCGGGCAAGCAGGTGCGCTTCGCATACGAGGCGCTCCGACACCTGCAGCCGGGCATCCAGCTGCTGCACCTGCACGGGCGGCAGAAGCAGGTGGCGCGGATGGAGATCATCTCGCGCTTCTCGGCGGCCAAGCACGCGTGCCTGTTTGCGACGGACGTGGTGGCGCGCGGCGTCGACATTCCGATGGTGGACTGGGTGGTGCAGGCGGACTGCCCGGAGGACGCGGACACGTACATCCACCGCAGCGGACGCACGGCGCGGTACGAGAGCGCGGGCAAGGCGATCCTGTTCCTGGATCCGAGCGAGGAGGAGGGCATGGTGCGGCGGCTGGAGCAGAAGAACGTGCCGATCCGCAAGGTCAACGTGCGGGAGAAGAAGAAGCAGAGCATCCGGGAGCAGCTGCAGAACATGTGCTTCCAGCAGAACGACATCAAGTACCTGGCACAAAAGGCGTTTGTCAGCTACACGCGGTCGGTGCACCTGCAGAAGGACAAGGAGGTCTTCCAGCTGGACAAGCTGGACCTCGACGGCTTTGCCAGGAGCATGGGGCTGGCGGGCGCGCCGCAGATCCGGTTCCGCAAGGGCAGGGGCGAGACGGCGGAGGAGACCAAGAGGCTCAAGAACGCGCCGCGGGCGCTGCTGTCGAGCGGGTCCGAGTCCGGGTCGGGCGACGAGGGCGAGGGCAAGGCGCGCAAGAAGAAGGGCGAGGTGCGGACGAAGGCGCAGCGGATGTTTGAGCGGACGAACCAGGACGTGTTGACGAAGCACTACCAGAACCTGATTGGGGACGAGTCGGAGGAGGAGGAGGAGGAGGAGGAGGAACCGGGAGCAGAAGAAGGGGACAAGGCCACGGCAGGAGGGCGCATGGGCGGTGCGGCGGCCGCGGACGGGGACGAGGGCGACTTTTTCGCGGCGAAGCGGGTGATGGACGACGACTCGCTGGCGCGGGCGGCGGGCCTGAAGAGGGGCGCGGACGGCGCGGCGGAGAGGCTGGGCGAGGGGACATTTGCGACGGCCAAGGTGCTGCAGCTGGGCGGCGAGCGCGATCTGATTGTGGACTCGAAGCGGCGCGAGAAGATGCTCAAGTCCAAGAAGCAGCTACTGCGGTTCAAGGGCACCGGGTCGAAGCTCGTCTTTGACGACGACGGCAACGCGCACCCGCTCTTTGAGATGCAGGACGAGGCGGCCTTCCGGCAGCAGGGCGCGCCCGAGGACCAGCGCCGGCGCTTTGTGGACGAGGAGGCCGACCGCGTGCGCTCGGGCGACGTCGAGGACAAGGCCATGGCCAAGGCGCGGCTGCGCGAGAAGCGGCTCAAGCGGAAGCTGCGCGAGCGCGAGGAGCAGCTCGTCGGCAGCGGCAGCGACGACGACGACGAGGGCGGCGACGACGAGGGCGACGACGACGACGAGGGCGGTGCCTATCTCGGCCCGCAGTTTGGCGACGACGGCGACGACGGCCTGGCGTTGCTGCGGTCGCTGCCGATTGCAGGGGGGGCTGGCAGCGACGACGACGACGACAGCGATGGCAGAGACGATGCGCCGACACCGCCGCGTAAGAAGCAGAAGAAGTGGTTCCAGCGCGACGACAGCGACGACGACAACGACGAGGACGCAACGGCCTCGGCAACGAAGAAGAAGCAGGGCAAGACGGCCAGACGCGTCATCGAGGTCGACGAGGTGCCCGACAAGCTGGAAGACCTCGAGGCGCTGGCGGCCGGCCTCCTGGACGGCTGAGCGGTCTGTTTGAAAAAGTGCACGCTTGTAGGGCATTTGGCCTGCGCGCAGAGGCGTTTGGTAATGGAATAATACTCGATCTGTGGACCCATGTGTCATCCTCTCTCCCTTCCTGCAGACACACACACGCACGCATACACACAACAGAACATGTGAGGCCGCATACATAAACATGCATAGACAAAAAGAGTGAATTAAGAAGAAGAAAAAGAGAGAGAAGAAAAAAAAAGGGGGACGCGGACGGGGGGGACGGGGAGTCTGAAGCGCCTGGTGTGTTTATCCCCCTTGCCCTGCTGTCCATTTTTTTTTGATCATTTTGTAATATGGGGTATTTTCCTGACCCAAAACGCCCCCCCAAAAAGTGACGTCACCCACGCTCACGTCGCTCGTCCGGCCGCGGCTGCCTCACTCGACCACGTCCGGCCGCACCTGCCCGTACAGCCGCAGGCGGTAGAAGCACGTGTGGTCGGTGCCGCCGTGGTTGGACAGGGCGCGGACAATCACGTGATCCGTGACGGCATCCAGCGTCTCCAGCTCGGGCGGCAGCCGGAACACCTGCAGGCTGCCGCCGCCGCCGGCCGCCGCCGACGGCTCGTACGCAAAGGCGCCGATCTTGACAAAGCCCCAGCCGAAGAGCGGGCTGCGCTCGTCCGTGTCGGGAAACCGGCTGAGGCTCCAGTCCTGCAGCGGCCGCTGCTGCGCATAGTCGGTGATCTGCGCCCACACCTCGAGATCCTTGGGCATCGCCCCTGGATCCAACGTCGCTCCCGCGCTGATGTGCTCCACCACCAGGTGCTGCGGCACCACCCGCACGCCCAGCTTGACCGCCACGCTGGCGGCCTGTGGCGCCGTCTTGGCCCCGCTGCCGCTGCCGCTGCTGCTGCCGCTGCCGCTGCCGCCAGCCTCCCCCTTGGGCTTGCTTCCTCCCTGTGCCGCACACCAGCAGTCGCCGTCCTGCTCCCACGGCTCAAACACGACCGAGCCCCGCTGCGAGCCCGGCACCGGACGTCCTGCCACCGCCCCGTCGTCGCCGCCGTCGCCGCCGCTGCCGCCGCTGCCCGCGCTGCCGCCGCCACCGTCGCCGCGGCCCCACAGCCGCTTCCACGACGACGGCAGCGCCGGCTGGTACGACGGGCTCGAAAAGTGGTGGTTGAACGTGGCGCCGGTGCTGCGCGAGAAGAAGTTGACCTGGTTGATCAGGTTGGCGTTCCAGTCGGCGCGGATCTTGCCCCGGGCCATGGCCTCCAGCTGCGCGTCGCTGACGCCCTTGCGCACCAGCTGGTCCACCAGCTGCGTCACCTCCTTGCGGCTCATGCCGCCGCCGACCGGCGGTGCCGACCCGCCTGCCGCCGCTCCCGGCGACGGCGAGGGCACCGCCGTCGCCGCCGCCTTGGCCACCTCGAGCACGCGCGCCTCCAGCTCGGCCAGCTCGCCCTTGATCTCCACCCGGTGCTCGACAAAGTCGTTTTGCAGAATGTGCAGGAACTCCTGTCGCGACACGATCACCTCGCGCGCCGCGCTGGACGCCATCATCTTCTGCGCCAGCCGCGTCACCTGCTTGTCCGTCAGCCGCTCCACCGACAGGTCGTCCTGCTCCTCCTGCTGCTGCTGCTGCTGCTGCTGCTGCGTGTCCGGCGACCAGGCCGGCGCCTCCACCGCGCCCAGAATGTCCCGCACCTTGTTCTGGTTGCGGCGCAGCCAGGCCTCCCACGACTTGGCCATGGTCACCTCGGCAATGTCCTCGACGTCGTGCACCGACAGCGACTTGGACGACGACTTGCTCGGGTCCGGCAGCATGCCCGACGCCTCCAGCTGGTGCTTCAGCGCCGTCCACTGCAGGTCCGAGATGCCCATGGCCCCGTCTTGCCGCTGGATCAGCGTGAAGATGTCCTGGTCGGCCCGGATGCAGTCCTTGAGCGCGTGGAAAAACTCCTGCGCAATCACCGGCCGGCCGCGCCGGTCCAGGTCCATGTGCACCACCGCCGGCAGCACGCGGCCGATGCGCTCAAGCGCGTCGCCGTGGAGGCTGTGGGCGTGGCGCATCTGCGCCAGCTCGCTGGCGTGGCTCAGCATCAGGCCGTTCATCCGCGCAAACTCCTCGTCGCTGAGCGCCCCCAGCGGGTGCACCAGCACAAACGGCACCAGCTGGCCCAGGTTGCTGCGCCAGTCGCTCCCGTACCAGTGCAGCCGGTTGTCCATGCGGTAGCCCTCGTACAGCTCCGGCGACGCCGTCGTGATGACAAACGCCCGCACTGCCAGCGCGCCCAGCACGAGGAGCGTGATGGCCATGGCGATGACCTTGGTGATGGCGCCCACGTGGAGGGTAAGCTGCCACACGGCGGCCGCGGCTCCTTTCCACCATGCGTGGCCCGGCTTCTCCTCCACGTCGTCGCCCAGGTCCAGCGACGTTGCGCGCGATCGCCGTCCTTCGGCACCGCCCGGCTGGCTGTCCGTCTGTGTCCTTGCCTGCCGCTTCCTTGCCATGCTGCTGCGCGCACCTGTCGTCGACTCGACCTCGTACGAGCCCAGTTCGTCTGCCGTCGAACCGCGTGTGTTTCTCGACATGCTCTTTCTTGCCCGCGCACCCGCCACCGGAGTGGCTGTCCTTGATCGGATACTCCGTGCAACGCTGGCCCTGTAGAGTGATGATGATTGTTGCTGTTGCTGCTGCTGCTGCTCGGGCTCTACGGAGCTGTTCACGCTCGTCGGGTTGCTTGCTGCCGCTGCGCCATTCGACTTTTCCGTCGCCGGCATGGACGGCTCGCGCGCTGGGTCCTGGTCGGGACGAGGACGGATAAAGTTGAGATGGGGGTATGCTTGTCGAACCGCTTCGTCGTCCGAGTCGTCCCGGCGTGTGGACAGCCGCCGGGCCGAGTTGAGGAGGCTCTGCAGCGCGTGGGACGTCCTGGCGACGACGCCCGTCCTCGACGGCAGGACGGGTGTGAAGATGCGCGCCTGTGCAAAGATGCTGTCCTCCTCGGAAAAGTTGTGTGCGGACGAGTCAGCCTGCCGCTCGGGCGTCAGGCCTTCCTGGGGGAGATCCACATGGGCTCTTGGCCGCCCCTCTTCGCCAGGCATGGCAACAAAGTCCACAGAGTTGTCTGTTTCATCACGGCGTTCGCTGCTCGCCGCCGCGGCCGCCACCACCACCGGTTCTCCGTCGTCCTCCTCCTCGTCCGCCACCGGTTCCGGCTGCGACGGATACACCATCTCTGGCTCCGACTCCGGCTCGGGCTCGAGCTCGGGCTCAGGCTCGGGCTCGGGCGCGAGCTCCTGCCGTGGAGCGGCTGTCGAGACGACGCTGGGCTGCCTTCGACGCTCTTCTTCGGCCTCGCGTTCGGCCCGCTCGCGCGAGTCGTTCTCGTTGTCGTCGTCGACGGTGTCGATAACACGGCTGAGCGCACTGGTCAGGCTGTATCGATGTCGGGCAGCATTCTGGCGGGTCGGCATCACGGTCGGCGGCGAGCCGTACGCAGAGCTGTACTTTGCCGGTCCGGGCGACATGCCGCGGCCGGTCACGGCGTTGCGCATCGGCGAGGTCATGCCGTCGACGGGGCCATCGGCCTCGGAGCTGCCGTCAAAGAGTCGGCTGGACGGCATGCGGTTCGATCGTCTCGGAGGCATGGCTGGTGCTGTCGGCCGGACTCGCGGCTATGAAGTCGAAGGGGGTTGATCCGGGAGATGGACAGAGACTCATGGGCGTGCGTGCCCTGACGATGCGTTGCGGCTACGAGATGAAGCAGGTCGCAAATCGATGGGAGGGGGGACGGCCCAAGGGGTCTTTGTTCTCGATGAGGCCCGGAAGCGGCAGCCCAACCAACAGAGCCAACCAACCGGCCCAACGACAGCAAATGACGCGCGAGAACAACAATAGGAATGTCCCTGGCTGTGCCGCTGACCGCCAGTTGACTACCATGCCCTCTTGGCTATGCGTTGGGCGCTCTTTGTCTTGCCAGCCGAAAACAGATGCGCCTGGCTGTGGCGGGTGGGCTGGGACCAGGATTGTGAGAGGCTGGGGAAGCTCAGCCGGGATTTTGTCTTGTTTTCTTTTCCGTATACTCGATACGAAGATATGCACGTAGGCAGAGCAGAGCACATGCTATGTAGTACTCCGTAAGTATCTTACAGAGCAAGGCAGAAACAAGGCAGAAACACGTCCGTGCCTGCCAAGTCGCAAGCGGCCTAGCCTGACCCCCCAATGCAGGACGCGGCAAAGACGCACTCCGGACATAGTAACGTCCCACGTTCCTGGCGCCCCCGCTGAAGATGCTTTCACGTGCCCTTCCCCAGCGCCTTCCACCCACGACGTACAGGCGACTATTAGTGATGCACCCGAGGGGATCAGGATACAATTGACACATGTCGTGTCTCGCTATGCTCGCCCCGGCCTTTCCGTCCCATCTGGCACTGTGCGGAGTCTCTTGGACGGGCCAAGAAGCTATTTCTGGCAGGTCTGACGCCCCAGCTGACGGCCAGGAACGCCTCGTTTCTCCTTTGGAGCCGTGCAGGAGCAAAAGGAAGCAGAGATCCAATACTTTGCGCCCAGGCGCTCCGCCTAGCGCCGCCGTGCAAATTGCTCTGCTCTGAACTGGGTTAAGTCCCTACGGCAGCAGCAGCGCAGTCCCCACTGCGTATCCCGGAGCTGGCTGTCAGCCGTTAATGGGCACAGTATTGAGGGCTAGCGCAATGGCCGTTGTCTGGTTATACGAGCAAAATATATGCGCCGTAAAGTTCAGCTGCCCCTCTCGACCGACGAACTCTTTTTCCTTCTGCATGATATAACACCCGTTTCCTTCTTCCGTCCGCCTCCCCTTTCTCGTCCACAATTCCACAGACTCTCCCTACCTCCCAACACACACACACACACACACGCGCGCGCGAGCAGGCAGAAACGCAAACATGGTCGTCGGAACAGTACTGGTGACCGGGTGAGTTGCCCCTCCTCTTGTCCACGCCCCCCTTGTCTATTGCCACTGCTGGCCGTGGAGAGCATCGCGTGATCGCTTCTCGTTTCCACCCTGCCGCCGGCCGCCTGCTGACCCCTGCCTCTATGACAGTGGTACCGGCTACATTGGCTCCTTCACGGCGCTCACCCTGCTCCAGAACGACTACGATGTCGTCGTCGTCGACAGCCTCTACAACTCGTCCGAGGTCGCCCTGGACCGCATCGAGCTCATCTGCGGCCGCCGCCCGGCCTTCCACAAGGTCGACGTCACCGACGAGGCCGCGCTCGACGCCGTCTTTGCGGCGCACCCCGCCATCGACAGCGTGATCCACTTTGCCGCCCTCAAGGCCGTCGGCGAGTCGGCCGTGATCCCGCTCGAGTACTACCGCGTCAACGTCACCGGCAGCATCACGCTGCTGCGCGTCATGGCCAAGCACGACGTCTCCAACATTGTCTTCTCGTCGTCCGCCACCGTCTACGGCGACGTCACCCGCTTCCCCAACATGATCCCCATCCCCGAGACCTGCCCCCTCGGCCCCACCAACACCTACGGCCGCACGAAGTTCATGATCGAGGCCGTCATCACCGATTTCATCGACGCCCAGCGCAACAACCGCAAGGTCGCCGGGGAGCCCTTTGAGGCCTGGAACGGCGCCCTGCTGCGCTACTTCAACCCCGGCGGCGCCCACCCCTCCGGCATCATGGGCGAGGATCCCCAGGGCGTGCCCTACAATCTGCTGCCGCTGCTCGGCAAGGTGGCCACCGGCGATCGCAACAAGCTGCTCGTCTTTGGCGACGGTAGGCCTCTGCCCCCCCCCCCCCCCCCCCCCGGTTACGCTTCCCCTCTTCCCCGCTGACTCCCCAGACTACGAATCACGTGACGGCACCGCCATCCGCGACTACATTCATGTGCTCGACCTGGCCCGCGGCCATCTGTCTGCGCTCAAGTACCTGCGCGAGAAGAAGCCCGGCCTGCGGGCCTGGAACCTGGGCTCCGGCCGCGGCAGCACCGTCTTCGAGATCATCCGGGCCTTCAACAGCGCTGTCGGCCGCGAGATGCCCTATGAAGTGGTCGCCCGCCGCCAGGGTGACGTGTTGGACCTGACGGCCGACGCGTCTCTGGCCAACAAGGAGCTGGAGTGGAAGACCGAGCTTACCATGGAGGATGCCTGCAATGACCTGTGGCGCTGGGTGAAGAACAACCCAAAGGGCTACCGCCAGGACCCGCCCGCCGAGCTGCTGGCGGCATTGAAGAAGAACAACTGAGCCGGCGCGGCCGGCCTGGGGGATTGCAGTCTTGCTTGTCGAATGTCGATTTTTCTAGTTCTTTCCCTTTTTTTTCTTCCTTTTTGTCTTTTTTTTTTTTTTGTAGCAACCCCGTTTTTTAAAGTTGTCCCTCACAGGCATGATGATATACATATAGATCAGGCGAACCTACTCCGTATTCGAAATAAAAAGCAACTGCAGCGCATACACCCTTATTAATAGCAATCCACGTGCTGTGTCCACCCCAATTGACCGCCATTTTACCCCATTTGGCGCAGCAGTCTCAGGGCGTCCGGGCTCGGAGTCGCTTATCTGGAGACCCGCCGCTGGTCTGACCATCCGCTCTTGGCGCCGGGAGCCGCTGGTCTGGGTCGGATGTTGGCTGCTTCTCTTATCGCGCTGATTCCTTCGCAGTTCTCCGTCGGAAAACAGCTATTTTGTATATTTCAGGGACAGGGCCGCTTTCCACGACTCATTGGGGCCGATCGGAGCCATTCTGCCATTGCAATTGCGATCCATTGGAAAGAAGAAACCCGCCCAGCAAGACAAACACAGCAAATATGCCCAACATTGTAGTAATTGGGTATGTCTGACCGACCCTGTCTCTCTTTTCTGCAGCTGCTGACCCACTTGTGTCCTCGCTGCAGCGCCGGTGTCTCGGGGCTCACGACAGCCCTGCTGCTGGCCCGTGACAAGGCCAACACGGTGACCGTGCTTGCGCGTCACATGCCGGGCGACTACGATTCCGAGTACACGTCACCATGGGCGGGTGCCAACGTGCTGCCGTAGGTCTTTCGGTCCCCCCCTGCTCTCCCTCTGCTGTCCGTTCCCCAGGCTAACTGCTTCTTTGCGTGCGCGTGCCAGGATGAGCCTCGAGGCCGACAGCCGCTACGAGCGCGAGACGTGGCCGGAACTGAAGCGGCTGGCGACCGAGGTGCCCGAGGCCGGCGTCCACTTTCAGAGTAGGTCCAGCTCGCCCCCGGGGCAGACGGCGAGACGACGAGGCAGCTGACGCGATGCAGGGGCGACGCTGTGGCGGCGGCAGGTGGACCTGGACAAGCCGCGGCTGTCGGACGCGCTGTTCTACGAGAACCCGTGGTACCGGACGCTGTTTGACGACTACCGCGAGCTGGAGGCGTCGGAGCTGCCGGCGGACGTGCCGTCGGGGGCGACGTTCACGTCGGTGTGCATCAACACGGCGCTGTACCTGCCCTGGCTGGTTGGCCAGTGCCGGGCGCTGGGCGTGGTCTTCCGGCGGGCGGTGCTGGGCCACGTGGAGGAGGCGGCCGCGTACGGCGGGCTGCTGGTGACGGCGGCGGGCACGACGGCCATCAACCCGCGCACGCGGCCCAGCGAGACGATCGTGGTCAACTGCAGCGGCCTGCTGGCCTGCCGGCTGGGCGGCGTGGCCGACGCGGCCGTGCAGCCGGCGCGCGGCCAGGTCGTGGTCATCCGCGAGGAGCTGGAGCCCATGCTGGTCACGTCCAGCACCGGCGACGGCACGCCCGGCGAGCTGCTCTACTCGATGCAGCGCGCGTCCGGCGGCGGCACCATCGTCGGCGGCACGTACCAGGTCGGCAACTGGAACGGCCAGCCCGACCCCGACACCGCCAACCGCATCCTCGCCCGCATCGCCGAGCAGCACCCCCAGCTGCGCGGCAAGAAGCGCGCCTGCGACCTCAGCGTCATCCGCCACGGCGTCGGCCTGCGCCCCTACCGCGCCGGCGGCGTCCGCATCGAGGCCGAGAAGCTGCCCGGCAGCCCCAACGGCCCCTGGATCGTCCACAACTACGGCCACGCCGGCTGGGGCTACCAGGGATCCTACGGCTGCTCCAAGCACGTCGTCGAGCTCGTAAACGACGTCATCGCCAAGACCGCCGTCAAGGCCTCCCTGTGAGGGGGGCGCTGCTCGGCTTCAAGCTGCCTGTAGTAGCGCGTAAATGCATATCGTCTTAGCCAGTGAAGCCGGATACAGCGATTTAATGTAAAAAACAGCTCGGGTCTCCACTTGTTCGTTACTAGCCTGTGGCATTGCTCCAGCTGTCCTGGTCTTCGCCCAGGAACCTCCAACGTGTTTGCTGCGACACTCGTCCGGTCCACCCCTCCCATCATGGCTCCGATCAGGCCGCCGATATACTCCCAGGCTGTGCGCTTCGTCCTCGATGTCGCCAATGGCCGTAGTCCCCTCGTGCCCGTGGCCTTGCTGGCGCTGGACGCCGTCCTCTGCTGTCTGATCATCTGGAAGATTCCCTGTAGGTTTGACATGGCTGCTCTTCTGCACCCCCTTCCTCTCTCTTCCTTGCCCCCCCCCCCCCCCCACTATGTCCACCTACTGACCAGTTTGTACTCGCGCAGACACGGAGATCGATTGGGTCGCGTACATGGAGCAGGTCGGCCAGTTCGTCGCTGGCGAGCGCGACTACGCGCAGATGGAGGGCGGCACCGGACCACTGGTCTACCCGGGCGCCCATGTGTACACATACACAGCGCTGTACTACCTCACCGACCACGGCCGCAACATCCTGCTGGCACAGCAGCTGTTTGCCGGCTTGTATCTGTGCACGCTGGCTGTCGTCATGTGCTGCTACTGGAAGGCGGAAGTGCGTTTCCCCTTTGGGCGTATCTTGCGTGTCTTTCCGGTCTTACTTTTTCGCTTTTTCGCTCTCTCGCTTGCTAACATGGAGGCTCTCCTTCTCCGGCACAGGCCCCCTCGTACGTCTTCCCGCTCCTGGTGCTGTCCAAGCGCCTCCACAGCATCTACATGCTCCGCTGCTTCAACGACGGCGTCGCTGCCCTCTTCCTCTGGCTCGCCATCCTCTTCCTGCAGCAGAAGCTCTGGACGCTCGGCGCCCTCGCCTACGCCTGGGGCCTCGGCATCAAGATGAGCCTGCTGCTCAGCCTGCCGGCCGTCGGCGTGGTGCTGTTCCTCGGGCGCGGCTTCGTGGGCGCGCTGCGGCTGGCCGGCCTCATGGCCCTCGTGCAGACCGTCCTGGCCTGGCCGTTCCTGGCTGTGAACCCGACCGGCTACGTCGGCCGCGCCTTTGAGCTGTCGCGCCAGTTCTTCTTCCGCTGGACCGTCAACTGGCGCTTTGTCGGCGAGGACCGCTTCCTCAGCCGCCCCTTTGCCCTCGGCCTGCTCGCCCTGCACGTCGCCCTGCTCGCCGCCTTTGTCACCACCCGCTGGCTGCGTCCGACCGGCCAGTCGCCCGTCTCGCTCGTCCACACCGTGCTCGCCTCCCGCCGGCTGCCCTTTACCGCCAGCCAGGAGCTCGTGCTCGCGCGCACGGCTGCCACGCCGCGCTACGTCGCCACCACCGTGCTGGCCGCCAACGTCGTCGGCCTGCTGGCCGCGCGCTCGCTGCACTACCAGTTCTATGCATACCTCGCCTGGGCCACACCCTACCTCCTGTGGCGTGCCGGCGCACCCCCCCTCGTCCAGTATGGCCTCTGGGCGCTGCAGGAGTGGGCCTGGAACGTCTTCCCCAGCACGTCGCTGAGCTCTGCCGTCGTCGTCGGCGTGCTGGCCGCGACCGTCGCGCTGACCTGGCGGGGCGCCACCGATGAGTACGGACAGGTGCTTCCGCTCGAGAAAGACGAGGCTGCAAAGAGATGAGGACGGCAGGGGCGTGTGTGCGTGTGTGTACGATAGACAGACGTGCAGACCAGAGAGAAGAAGAAAAAAAATCATAGATGCCACCATCCAGTGTTTGCTCTTTTCTTTTTCCCTTTCCCTCCCCTTTTTTTTCTTTTTCTTTTTCACTCCTCATCTTCCGAATCGCTGGGTGGCATCTTGCCCATGTTGGACTCTTCCTCGTCGTCGGAAAGGTCTACTGTAGCCTTGGCAAACTCGCGTGGCCTGAAGGTCAGATACAACACGACCCAAGACATTGAGCAAGATGATACCTACCAGTATTTCTGCTTCCGCCATGCCTTCTCGTCGCGCACCACGTTTACAATCTCGCCCATGACCCGGCGCCCGGCCTCCTTGCGCTCGCCGGCGCTCTCCAGGTCCACGAGCACATATCCGCCCCGCCGCATGAAGATGGTGTTGCGGAACCGTGCGTCGAGCTCGACCAGCACCCTGCTGTCGGCGCCTGCAGAAGCAGCCACGGCGCTGCCCGCTGGCAGCTGGCAGCTGTACAGGTTGTTGCCCTCGGCCTGGATCACACGAGCCAACGACTGCGTTGTAGTCAGGGCGTCGGGCGGCGTAGCAGACTCCTCGAGAGCCGCGTGGAGCGTGCGGCGAGAGCGGCCCATAGTGGTAATCCGGCAGACGTATGAACTGCAGGTCCTAGCTCGAATTGTGTTTGTCCCGTTGTGATTTACGTGATAGTTTTTTTTTGCCTGGCTGTGATTTTCCACCCCGCATAGGAAAGAAAAAGTTATTCTAAAAATATTATCCTCAAGTCAATGCACGGACCACTTTCGGCTAATCTAGAATTCTGCCAGGCACAGCTTCTACGGCTTCTATTCTCACCAGGGACCCTCAATGTTCTTAGGAGCTTCTAGGAGTTTCATGTGTCCTGTGCCTGTGGATCCCGCTCTTCAGACTCATGCACTGTTTAAGGGATGACATTATTAAGACGGGGACACTCCAAGCTTGTTGGCAGCGCGTATGCCCGTCCCGATATTTCAAGACATGGCCCGCATCTTTTACGCTGTCCTAGAATTGCCTAGGCTGCCAATTCCTGCTTTTCGCCCAGACTCGCATCTCCAGGTTTCACCGACACCGGACGAAGGGGTGTCAGCAGGTTGTGTAGGATTTCAAGGAACCCTGCAGCCGACGTGTCTGTGTCTTATCGTAATACATACGTCCTCGTACTCGGTGAGCTCACGATGCGTCATCCCACCAGTGACCGCGCAATCACCTGCTGTAGATATGTTGTGGCTTCATTAGCACAGTTTAGGCTGAGTGCAGACATGTGGACTTCTAAAGGGCTCTAGATTATGAGTCGAGACGATTTTTTTGGACCGGACTTGCCTACTCGGGAAAGTCCGCTAAGAACATGACTGGATACGCGCTCACAGCGGCCGCGCTGATCGAGATTTTAAAAGGGTCTTGAGCATCTGACGATAATCCACTATGGACGTCGTTGCCGGATCGCTGCTCCCAGTTTTCCACTTTTCTGCCAAAGGCTACTCCGTAGACGGATCTGCTGAAAACGCAACCGGCGACTCAGTAGTGCCGAAGACGGGATGCGGGGACATGATCAGGGCATGAAGAATCGGCCAGGAACTAACCGGTTGGACTTTACAAACGTAGCTATTCCTTAGAACTTGACTGATCATCGTGAACCTGCATTGGGTCCTTTTTACCACCGTCTCGAGTAGTGCGGCTGCTTCGTCAGCCGTTGTCGGATGCTAAAATCTCGGCTCGTTCTGGTATCCTTTACGAGTGCTCCTTCTGCTTCTGGCAATTTCCTCTTCCACGACTTCCCTGTTTTGGCCCCCACCCAATTCTGCTGCTTCTTGCTTGGTTCTCTTCCAAGATGATGCACCAACTGATCAGCATCGAGTCGTCGTCGACTTCACCGTCGGCAGCGGCGACGTCCTCGATAGCCATCCGCCAATTCGATGCTCCTACACGGCCGGCCAAGGCCGTCTCCCGCACGTACGCAGCTGTGCCGCTGAAGAAAGCCGACGCCAGAGCATACGAGAAGCGCAGCAGCTCGCAGGTTTTTGATGCCAGCGACCTGGAGCGCAGCCGGCCTGTGACGCCTACCGGCCTGGAGGATATCGAAGACGACGTCGAAGTCAATGGCTCGGGCAGCCCGGGCAGTCCTGGCCACGGCAACAGTGCCTTGGGCGGCGACGAAGCCGACGGCGTGGAAGCCCTCCAGAGCATCTGGGATCCTTACATGAACCGCTTCCGTCTGGCGACCATCTCGCTTATCAACCTGGCCAATGGGCTCAACGACAGTGCCGCCGGTGCCGTCCTTCCCTACATTGAGAGGTAGGCTGTCTCTTTCCGCTCGGCAAGCCGTGCCATGGGCTGACATTCCGTCCAGGCACTACGGCATTGGCTATGCCATCGTCTCGCTCATTTTTGTCGGCCTCGCCCTTGGCTCCATCTTGGCCGCGCCCGTCGTGGATCTGATCCGCCGCCGCCTTGGACGTGGCCGCACGCTGGTCTTCTCGCAGCTGCTCATGGCCGCAGGCTACATCCCTATCCTCACCATGAAGGCGCCCTTCCCGGCCATCGTCATCGGCTACTTTGTCGTGGGCTTCGGCGAGGCCCTCAACCTGGCCATGGGCAACACCTTCTGTGCCAACCTGCGCCAGACCACCGTCGCCCTCGGCTTGATGCACGGCTCGTATGGCATCGGCGGCATTTCTGGCCCCCTCATCGCCACCTCCATGGCTGTTGCCTCCGGTGCTGCCGCCGATCCAAACAACAAGACTGCAGCCGCCTTCTCGCGCTACTACTTTGTGCCCTGTGGCATCATGCTATTCACCGCTGCTGCCGCCGGCTGGAGCTTTGCCGACTACGAGAAGGACGACAACGACCGTACCGGCGCCGCCATGGAGCTGTCCAACGTCGACGGCGTGGCGGACGGCGAGCCCGTGCCTTTGGTGCCAACAACGTCGCGGCCTGCACCGACACCGCTGCAGCCGCCCACGGCCAACCCGACGCCAGCCATGTCCTACTCCTCCACGACGCCGTTTGTGACCGACGCCGCGAACACCACATCCACCCCCATCCCGGCTGCGGCCGCCATCTCTGCTGCCGCCGATGCTGCTTACGGATCGACACGGCCACGGCCACGGCCACGACGCTCGTCCATGTCTCCGTTCTTTGCAGTGTTCTCGGCGCGCATGTCGCGCGTTGTGCTGCTGGGCGCGCTGTTCATCATGTCCTACCAGGGCGCCGAGGTGTCTATCGCCGGCTGGGTGACTTCGTTCCTGATTGCCGATCGAGGTGGCCACGAGCCCAACGTCGGCTATGTCACGTCAGGCTTCTGGGGTGGCATCACGCTGGGTCGGTTCCTGCTTGCGGGCCCCGCCCATCTGATTGGTGAGCACCGTGCCGTGTACTTGTGCATTATCGGCTCTGCCATCTTTGAGCTGCTGGTGTGGTTCGTGCCAAACGTTATCGGTGACGCCGTTGCCGTTGCCATTGTTGGCCTGTTGCTGGGCCCTGTCTACCCTTGTGCGGCTGCAGTGCTGATGCGCAGCATGAGCCGTCGCGAGCGCGTCACCGGCATTGGCATCACGGCTGCGTTTGGCAGCGCCGGCGGTGCTGCAGCTCCTTTCATAACAGGCGTGCTGGCCCAGGCGGCAGGCACATTTGTGCTGCATCCCATAGCCCTAGGGCTGTTCTCGTTCATGGCTATATTCTGGTATAACGTTCCCGTGTTGCGGAAGCCGACGGAGTAATATGGAAAAAGGTTGGTAATGTTGATAAGAGAAGAGGATGGATTGGTTCTCTATTTGGGTTTCTATGTGAAGCAACTAGATTAATGTAGAAGGGTATATTTGCTTTTGGAAGGGAATATAGACGTTGTGTGACGGCCATTTCCTACCATATGGTCTGAGATCTGCGCATCTAATAGCTGAATCTTGTCTCTATAGATCTATACTCTATATAAAGGTTATATTCAACCGAGTTTAGTGTAACCCAAAAAAAGATGACTAGAGTACCGTGCAGTCCTAAGAAAGAAAACCATCCCACATCCCCCTACCTTCTTCCCTCGACGACTATCACGACTTGTTGACGACGTCGGTCACCGTCGTCCGGCCCTCCACGATGGCCTGGACGGTTGCGTGAATGTCGGCGAAGCTGTGGAATTCGGTGTACGGCACGTTTTCGCGGCGGCAGTAGGCGACAAGGTCGCGGCCGGCCTTTGCAAACATGAGGTCGGCCTCGTGGGCAGCCGAGAGGTCGGACACGCCGTCGCCGGCATAAAAGATGGTGGGCCGGTCGGCCGCGGGCAGGTGTGAGTACTTGCGGATCTCGAGCGACTTGTCGTGGCCAAAGGGGCTGTCGTCGTGGTAGACGAGCCGCCAGCCGCCGGCGTCGTCGTAGAGCCGCTTGCCGGGCCGCGCCTCGACCGCGTTGCTGACAATCTGCAGCCGCCGCGCCACGGCCTCCTCGCCCAGCCAGTGCGCCAGCAGGCCGCGGATCACCGGCTGCATGCCGCCGCTCAGCACCACAATGGGCACGTTGGCGCGCTCGGCCCAGTCGAAAAAGGCCTGGAAGTCCGGGTCGATGCGGATCTCGCGCTTCAGCAGCGCTATGCACTCGCTGTAGGGCGTCGACACGATCGAGTCCATCATCTCCTGGAACGAGTCGCGGAAGCTGCGCCGGCCGTGCAGCACGTCCGCGTTGCCCTGCTCACGCAGCGCCGCCCCGAACCCCAGCGTGTCCGTCATGTAGTCGTTGGTGTCCTGCAGCGTGATCGTGCCGTCAAAGTCGGTGAAGAAGAGGAACCGCGGGCTCGTCGCCATCGCTGGCCGCTCCACGGCCGAAGCTGCCGAGGACGAGCTCATCTTCTCGGTGCAGAAAACACACGCGCCGGCTTGTCGTTGGCGATTCACAAGAAACACGCCCGGTGGATGCTGGCACAGCTTGCAGGTCTTGGGGCGCTTTCCTTTGTCCCACCGTATTTGGCGTCGGGATGCTTTGCTGAACGGAGGTTGAGAAAAGTTGGAACCTATTCTGGAGAGTTGGCAGTAAGGCCGATGTCGTTCCTGGGTCAGCACGTGCGATATCACGTGTGAGAGTGAATTCAATGCCGAGATCGACGTGCTCCAGACCTGCACATGTACTTTCTACCATTATCCCCTCCCAGATCCAGCATGGAACCCCAAAATACCAATTCACAATTCAAACAAACGACTCAGAAGACAGCTAACCGGCCACTATTTTGTCATATTGATGCGACTCGCCAAATCACTTGTCTCATTTTCGCGTCCCAGGAAGATAGTACTCGACCTTTGCGAGCCCTCTCTTTTCCTTGAGGGCCGCTGTGCCGAAAAAAAAAACTGCTTTAAAGAGCAAGTCGATCTTGACTCGGCTCTCTTCTAGCGCTTAGAAGCGGCTTCGTCTGGGTCTCGCTTCGGTTAAAGAAATGTATAGTGAGATGTGTACATTACGAATAAGAATCTTGAGCGCTTACGGTGTTGCCCCTTATTGGTCCGCTTCCTTTGACGCAAACAAGTGAAATACTATTCGGGCTAATTCTACCACAAAACTATACTTATCAACATTTATATCGGCAGTGGTGTACTCCTTGATAGCCTACTTATGAATCAGCTACAGATGAAGCTCTGGTCCCTGCTTCCGCAGCGCGTACCTCCGCGCCGACTGTGTCCCTCCCGATCTCAATACTTGACACGAGAGTCTCGCGCATTGCCACATGTCCGAAGTAAGCCTCTATGCGGAGGAGCAACATCGTCCGGGTTTTGCGATTAAAGAGGTACTGTTTTTTTTTAGGAAGAAAGAAAGAAATAGGCTATTGCAAAAAAAAAAATACCGGCAACAAAAGTAACCGAATCCCATTTCCTAAGGCGAAAAATCTATAACAACACATCTCGGAGGCTCGTCGTGACTTATCTCGTTACGTCCAAGTCTTCTTATTCCTTATTTCTCCCGTTAGCGTGAGAGCTTGTCCTGTTCTGTATTTCCTCGCCCTCTGATTGGATTCCCGCCTGGTGTACTTCTCCCACAGCCCTTTTTGGTTTGACCTGAGCTTATGGTCTAGGTTCCCCGACGGCCACTCACGTTGGAATTCCAGCCGTGTCGGATCTGATGTCTTGCTCCAAAAAATATATTTATCCAGCCATTTTTCTGCTGCCTCCTTGTCTTCAAAGACGGGCACTGGATTGCTTCGTCCCTGTTCTTTGGTGAGGAAGCTTATCTTGGCATTATCGGCAGAAAGATGGAAAACAACTTCATCTCCGACTTGTTTAACGTTCAGTCTGACTAGATCGACATATTTTTTAGCATATCCTTTGCTTGGTAGGGTTAGGATTAGCTGTTGTGGCTCGGTCGTAAGTCTGATGTCTAGGATTGCCAGATTTTGTTCCATGGGATAAAAAAGGTCTTCTATGGCGACCTAAACATAAGACTAGAGTAAGAAACTGGTCACAATGTGCGACCGATGTTGTAAAAAAAAATACAGACCTGATATAGTGGCTAATAAGATGGTTAATAGCTAATGCTGTAATATGTCCAGTGTGAAAATCTCCTGTAGATCCGCTTGATTAAAAGATGGAGGGAGGAAATCTATATTCATGTCCTCCCAAAGTAATGCCATGAGTAGTAAATAAGGGGCAGGCCTATGCTTGCAAAGATGTATTACAGTGTATCATATTGCATGTAGTTATCTATTAATTGCTGTTGCAAACCAAGGCGGGCACGAGAGAGGATTTGCTTTACGTATCTTGTCACATATCAGTAAAATACAGTTTCATTAGGAAAAAACGCCGTCCTATTGGAAACTCTCTAATATAAATATCTGACCTGATTTGTGGCAGCAATTTTTTTTTCCTCCCCTCTTTCACTTTCACTTGAAATGCATTCTTTGTAAAACATCACGAGTTTCGACCCATTTCGCATTTAAATGGCTGGAGACAACTTGCAAGGAAATAATGGTGCTCATGATGCCTTGGAACTTAACGGGCTCGGTGGCTTGGAATACGAGGCTAGGAGGGGAAGATATACTGAGGCGGAATTCATTGACCTCATAATAGGACCGACCGGCTTTGACGATCTTAGCAAAGAGCCAGAAAACAAAGACATCTAGCGATGGCTTACCAAAGTTCACAAGCCTGGGCTCATCAAATACTTTGACCGCCAGGGTGGGGACTATTCCCCGTACGAGTCAGGTATCGGATTTGCCATCAGTTTATCCGAGCTCCAGAGAATGCGGCTCCGCAAGCTGCAAGCGCTCTTGATCCATGACGTGACCACACTGCGCTTTTATGGATCCACCAATAGTAAATGACAAGCTCATCTCGAGGAATACGGTAAGCTTATACTACAGCAGCAGCACTGGTGTACCGACAGACGAGCGAACTCACACACGCATAGTCAAGGCCTTGCAAGACTACGAGTACATGGTCAAGAGCCAAAGAAGCTATGACGATCCATTCATGGTGACGTCGCAAAAGTTCTTTGACCGTATACTAGCGAAGAAAGCCATGCAAAATCTCAGCAGCGATCGAATACAAAAAGGCTCTGAAGCAGCAGCACCACCAGCAGCAGGACGAGGAGGGGAAGAAAGAGAAACCCAATTAAACCAGGCAGGAATAGGAGCAGAAGGGACAAACCAGACAAACCAAGCACCAGAAGTAGCGCGAAAACTACCTCCGCCACTGACAAACGACAGAGTAGAGGCTTTGCGCTCGACACTAAAAAAAGACAGTGACGTCGGCGAGAACAAGTACGACTTCTTCTATGATCTCGAGTCCATCTACAAGCCGAGAGACCAGGTCCTAGAAGACAACTACATCAGGCGCGTGGCGTGGGCAGCCATGGGCGGCTTATTTCTGCTGGTGCTGATGTGGCTGATGGTTCTGCACAATACCGTATGGACGGGCCTCTCGGCGACGACGGCCTTTGTGGCGGCCTTTGCCATGGTTGTTGCGCGGCAATTGGAGAACATCAACGATGTCATTGCGGCAACGGCGGCATACACAGCTGTCTTGGTGGTTTTTGTCGGTGTGAACACAAACTCATAACTGGAGGGACGGGAGACAGTCCGAATAAATCAAGTCTTTAGTGCGAGGAGACGCCGTGTTGGTGGAAATCTAAGAGAGTATAAATCATACAGATAAAAAAAGAGGCTGTACCATTTTCATACACAATTTCCATTAGAATGCTCGTCGACATCTTCTGCACTATTTAAACATAGAAGCTGCTTGTTGAAGAGCCAGGCCTTTTAACAAGAATGTATATTCTCTATTAAACGTCTTCGCCTGTGGCATGGGTATCGGAGTACCGTTTTAACATTGGAAGCTATGCACTACATGTATTGGGGCAGGCAACTCTTTTCTTCTCCGACACGTGACTAGATCCCCTTGTGACAGGCATGAAGATATCAACCTGGGTTATATACTTCCAGTGGTTAAAATAGTTTGACATATTTAACTCAAATTAACTACAAATTAGATAAGGTTGAGTAGTCCTAGACTATCTGGCGGCAATAGTGCCTTGCTCTTTGTTAAAAGTGTACACCCACGATCTTAATGATAGGACTGGATCATAGACCCCGACATTGTCCTAGTGACTCTAACAGTGAGGGAGTCGACAGTTCTATGCATTACGCATGGATTGCCGTCAGCTATTTCCGTTGAGCGTGATACTGAGCTGGTACAGTTCAAATGTGAGCCCAAGGTTTTGCAGACTCGTTTACGTCTTCTCTTATAGCAAGGCTTAGGCGCCATTGGCTTTCTCTACGCTTGTAGATAGCTAGTTTCTTCAGCAGATTAGCAAAACCTATTATAAACCATCTGACAAGGAATTTGTTATTTTGTCTCCTTAAATGCATTACATCTTAGCGTCACTTACTCTGGATAAAGAAGTAAGTTAAGATTGACAGCTGGAATCATCAAGTTTTCATATACAAACAACTCAGCTCTCTAATACCACTCTGACCAGTCCAGAGAAATTATTGCAGACAGTCTTGTACCGAAAAGGCTATACAAAGTTAGCTTTGTGTAACGATACTTATGGAGTACTCTGTGCTATGAATGAAAGCTTGTTTAAGTGTACCCCGGTGCATGTGCTCGGCAGTTAAGCTCGGGGCAGTGCGGTTGCGGTTTAGAGGATAAACCACTTTACATATTGGTCTTGATGATCTGTTATAAAGTTGAATAGCGGTACCTTTAAAGTACACCCAAAAAAGGTACGAAAGCCACAAAGAGGTTCTGAGACACAGTCTCCGCTTTAGAGTTCTTACAGAAAATTGCCGGAATTGCACATGCTTGCTGTAACGTTTCCTTTAAAAAAAAACAGCCCCCTTGATCATAAATTGTGCTTTGTCTTAGATCGATCAAGCTATGTCCGAGGAGAAAAGTAATAGCCACTTGAAGAGATGGTGTCATAGGTCCTGTTTGTCCGAGTACGTTTGATAGGATTAAGAAGTATAAAAGGTCGGCAGCCCTACTCATGACCAAATTAAGCTCCTCTCTCTGCAGCACAGACAACTCAACACTCCAAGCAACTCTGCCTCTTTTGAAACCCTTTCCATCAGCCACATACACCATGGGGTCAATCTCTGCATTCCTCGTTGTTTCTCACCTTCTGGGCATAGCAGCTGCTCAAGCTGGGCTCACCTGGGCCATATCCGGTATCCCGGACAAAGGCTTGACGGACATTACCTTTCCCATGAACATTCAGGACGCACCCCATGAGTCTGGATATTATTTTGCAATGCAGATGCCGATTGTCAATACCTCCGATATTATTTACACTGGGCTGCAGCCCCGGCCAGACACTACAGCAGGCACCATCATACACGGTGTCTTTTCTAGCTTCATCAGCGGCACCACAAGCACAGATTCCCACTGTTCGAACGGTGCAGATGGCGGGTCCGGTGTGTCGTGTTCCTACGAGTTTGTTGGCTCGTATTTAAACACGTGGAACATTGTGATTCAAAACACAAACGGCACGACTTGGACTGGGACCGCAGTTGATTCTATAACTGGGCAAGAAGAACACATTGGCACGATGGTCTTGCCAGTGGGAACTGGCGGTCTCCATGTGGGACAATTCGGGTTCGTCGAATACTACCCTTGGAACTCTCACCACGATTGGACCTGTGCCAATTGTCCGCCGACACGGGTCACGTTTTATCCCCCAGTTAGCAAGAGTACCATTGGCGGTGAGACGACTGGAACTCTGGACGGGTTTATCAGGGACAATTGCAAGGGTTACGGCCAAGCGATACAAGATAGTGTTATTGGGTCCGTGGATATTATCATGTGGTAATATTCTCTTTAAACGGCGAATTTTCCGACTTATAAAGCCTCGGCCACAAAGACAAATCTTTCACTTGCATATTTGTTTTGATCTCATTGGCAGACGACTAGTCGGGTTATGTGCGATGGAATGGGATTAAAACGCAAGACGGATTTTGTCACGTGTTTGAAAAAAAGAAACTTGGAAAATATAGTATATTATAGCCGAAGATAAAGCTGGTTCCCCTCCCTATCCCCTCCTTTCTTATTCTGGTTTGTATAGCCTTGTAGCAAACTGTTGCACCCGAACCCTGACGCGTAAACCAGTCCTGTGCTCCGTATGCGGGTTCAACTTTCAATCCCCTTTTCAACAGGTCTCCCTTTTTCTCCTTTAATTTTTTTGGTTTGGTATTTTATAATTCCACCCATCTCCTACGTTTGCGGTTGTCGGAGATCGGAAATCCCACGCAATATAACCTTAGCAATAATCTCTGCGTACTTTGAGCACCCGGAAGCAATTGTGTCCCGATCCCCAAACGGAGTAGTAGCAACAGCAGAGGAAACAGTAGCAATAGCTTTCTCAAAGGTCCTAGCAAAATATGGAGCAGACGAAAATGGCATAAGAAAGACGGTGTTACTGAAAGTTGGAAAAATGTTGCCGAGCGATCTCATGTTCTCTTTGCACGGCTCCGGCGTGACCGTCAAGGCGTTAGCAAGAATCTCTTCGTGCGCCTTTGTCACATTTTCGTCTGCATTCGGCCAGGTAGTAGCTGGTATGGTGCTAGCAGAGCGGATAACCTCGCATAGCATTTTAACTGCAATAGACGTCGCTACTTCTCTGTCTTCTCTTGGAAAGCGGCATAAAAGTAGTGTAAGCATCAGAAAGGTATGTCGGATCCTGAAAGCAGCATGGCTTCTCCAATCTTCTGACACAGACATTATGGCTACACAAGCGGTTGTGGTGATAGCCGTAATGCAAGCAGTCCCGTCTAGGTGGTTAATCTCGCTGTATGGCGGCGGAAGTGGCCGCGGCACTGGCGACGGGGTATATCCGTGATGCCGAAAGCCAGCGTTGTTAGAAGTGCCGTTACCTATCTGTCTTTGCGTATAGTCTGGTAGGGTTTCCGATTGATGCGAAGTGACCTTTCTCGACCTCCAGGATCGAAACCGTTGCCAAATTTCCTTCATTTGCTTCAATTAGGGTTGATTGCGTGTCGTGGTTGATAAAGAATTTATGATTTTTTTTCTTCTTGCTTTTTTCTCTATCCTCTTATAAGAAACTTTGCTCTCTTTAACTTTTCACTTTAATTTATCTGGTGGCAGCACCTGATTATACAAACCCGACGTGCTCTTAGTAAGAAGAGGGAAGAGGAGTTCCCTTTCTGTACGAAAGGCGACTTCTCTTTCGGCCCTTAGTAATCTACGTATCTGAGTAGGCCAGCTATCGTCCTCTGGACTTACCTCTGGCCCTACCTCTACTACCGTACATCCTAAAGCTGGGCATGTTTGACGGTAATAAGAATGGTGCAACTTGTTCTTAGAAGTCTACTAGATGCACATATAGAAGACTGACGTAGGAAACTTTAAGATTTGGGGGTAGTGTTCTGCATTTGTTAGACGGCTGGAATATTGTGTCGAGTACGTTGTCGTCCTGGAAGTTGGAATCTTAAAAGACCCCCGACTGGTGACCAACCGAGAAGAGCTGGAGAGCACAGGATTCTTCCGCCTTCACGATTATTTATTTAGGAAAAGGCCGGTTCACGGTCGAATCTATCTTTTATTTTATGGCTGGCCACAAGGCCGCCTGGGCGACGCCCGGGCGAGAACGCTGTCGTAAGCGAATCCGACGCAGACTTGGACAGAGTGGAGGCGACTTTTAACAACAGACGGGCAAACGTGTCAATTGAAACATCACATCCTCACATCTTCACAAGAATTTCCCTCGTATTACGATCACTCCCACCTACAGAAGAAACATTTGCAAATCGCTCTTTCCTCAGGCACTAAGACAAGGGCTTTGAAAGTGCCTTCCTAAAATCGATCTTTCCCTCCAGGGCACGTAATAGAGTGAAAGAAGGGGCATTCGCTGTAGCGACGATAATGTCCCAAAGGGGAACTTACGACCGACATGAGGTAGAAGGCAGGGAAATGAAAATTTTTCAAAAGAGAATGCTGTAGAGATGATTTCAGTCCCATTCAACCACATTCAATCTAGCCTCATCCAGATTCATCGCAAGTACAATGTCTCCCATCCAATACTTTTGCTCGGCCATAGCGGCCACCATCACCACCACCACTTGCTGGCCTGTCGACGGCCCGACCTCGACAGCGCTCCCCCTCCCCCCCACCACCTCTCGCAGCACGCCTTGTGGTTGCATGTCCGACCGGGTTGGGACTTGGCTGGGTTCCGCCGTTGGAATCCTGGGGTTGATTGTTGGAATCGGCGGTCTGGCCTGGGCCTTTTGGTCGGAGAAGAAGACGCCCTGGCGCATCGAGGCGCTGGAGCGCGAGAAGAACTCGGCCGTGGCCTGCGCCGCGCGAGTCGAGGAGGAGAAGACGGACCTGCAGGTGGAGAATACGACGCTGCAGGCAGAAAAATCCGACCTGACGAAGGAAAGAGACGGCCTGCGGCAGGCCGTTGAAAATGCAAAGGCGAGGCTGGCCGCGCTAATCAGCACCAGCAAAGGCGGCAGGACTGTTTTCGGCCCCAGTGATGGGGGTATACGTCGCCGGCTCCTTTCGGGAGAGAATGGGGGGGAAGACTAAGACGAGGTCTTCTGCCTTTTCTTTTTTTTCTTTTTTTTTTCTTTTTTTTTGCGCGTCGCAACCAGAGGATATTCTTAATTCAAAATCGACGATGAAACCCTAAATATCTAACCCAGTGGCCATCTTCGCTCCATAAGACATATAATCACTATGGGGTTTGACGAGACTGGCTAGGATCACCATCCTGCAGCCATGGATCTTGAAGAAGCTCCTTTGCCTTGGGTCGATCCTCTGGCGACCACCTAAAGGCTCGTCTCTGAATGCAAGGAAGAGGGTCAGATCTGTGAGCTTGCTGCAGAGAAGTGTCTCCAACGTCCGTTCGCTCAGTATCGGCGCCGTGTCCATCCATGCTCTGTTTTCGTCCCAAAGGTCCATACTACACTTTTGATTTCACTTCTTGAAGCTTTCTGGCGTTTCTCCGACGGCAACAATGATCTGCGCGAGGTGTGCTGCGTCGTAAATGTTGCCGTCGTCATCACGTGCCGTGAACAGACGCTGTACTGTAAGCAAGTCCCATGCCCGTCAGGTTTACTCAGCAACTCCTGGATGAGCGAGTTCTAAGCTGGCCCACTATTCTGGCTTGCGGTTTACTCGTAATCCAATCGCAACCGAGGAAATGGAAACAAAATGAAGAAACCGAAATGGATTGCCCTTTCTCATGGTCACAGCGACAATAAAAATGAGCCTACTAATATTTTGCGCGATGAGGTGCTAATGCCGCGACAACTCCTCGGATATGCTCCGTCATCTATTCTTCCAGTCGCCAGGCCGGATCCTAGACTGGAGAACTCGTCTCTGGAATGCTCTCTTCGTGGCTCTTGACATTGATGCTTTTCAGGGATACGAAGAAATCATCCCAGACCCGCAATTCCATGTTGGTATCTCCATATTCGATACAGGACAGCTACAAAGTTTGAGTCGCTGTTCTGGATGACAGGAACAAGTCGAGGTGCCCGACGAGCCGATACAAACTGACCCTCCGGACGTGCTACCTAGAGATGTTGCTTCCTGCCCTAGCCCGCAACAAACAGCACCTCAAGCCGTGCTCGGTACCGACCTATCCCCCGACTCATTACAAACCGCTCCAGAACCCCCGCTCGCTCCGCAAAGACGGCTTTCTAGCTACAACTCTAGAACTACCAGGAACAGCTCCGGTACAAGAATTTCAGAATGCCATCCAGTCCTTTCAGTTCACCATTGGCAACACGAAGTACTGCAGAAAGGCAAGGAATCGATTCTTGTTTGGTACGTCCGAGGCGCTGTCGACGCTCGACGACTTCCCGTCCCGATGGACGGCTGTTGTGCCTGCCGACCGACAAGTTGTGCTAGTAGTACATGGTGGGCACGAAGATCTCAAGGTTCTGGGAAACTTCGGCGTCGACTGCCACGCTACCATCTGCGTCATCGACACCGTGGAAGCTGCGCAGTCCCCGCTGCAACTGTCGTATAGATACAGTTTGGAGACGCTTCTGGACGATCTAGACGCCCCCTACGCCAACCTGCATGCAGCGGGCAACGACGCGCATTTTTGTCTGCGTGCACTGCTGATGCTAGCTGTTGTCGACGGTGAGCGAGAATGCGAACGCAGCCGTGGGCAGTCCGCAGTCGACGACGCCGACGACGACAAAAAACCCGCCTCTTTCAAGTGCTTCGCACTTATAGCCCAGGCCCCGCGGCCAATAACGCGACGCGAGCGAGATGAGCCCCTGGCAGAAGCACGCAAGGCAGAGGCCGAAGCCTGGCTAGCGCAGAAACAGGCATCCAATGCACGCCGGCGAGCTAGGCGGGTGATTCGGACAGAACGGCGGAGGCTCGAGCGGATGGGCCACGTAGATACGGATGAGCAACCGGCATCCAACTTTTTTCCAGGGCCTATCCCGGATCCCTCTTAAGAGTGTCTGTGTCTTTATATTGATAGGTATAGTATTCTGTTTAGGAGCTGGGGTTCTTGTTTTGGGCTTTTTGTCTTGTTTAGAAAGCAGGTACTTGATCGACCTATCCAGACCGGCTGCTACATAAAAATTAAGTGTAAACTTTAAAGACCATGCCGTTTACCGCTGCAGCCGTTTTGTACATTCTCTCCTGAAGAACTAAATTAGGTTATACCCGGGACACTGCCTAGTTCTTCATGCTGTTTTCTTACTTTTCATATCTAAAACACCTTAATAACTGCACCACGAAATCCCAGGGGATGTATTTGGCCTGTGCAAATTCACAGAAACGTCTATACCACCAGATGAGCGTTCTTCTCTTAATACATGTGGTTGAGATATTGGATAGACGACGAGTGTTTCCGCTTTAATTAAGCTTTGATCGCTTTAGCCGTCGCTTTCCGCTGGTCCTAAGTGGGACTGTAAAGAAATGGTCCAACACTAAATCTTAGCCTTAACGAAGTGTCATTAGCCTATCGCAATCTGATTAATGACGTCTCTTGATCCCAACATCATGGAGTGGATACTGCGACGTCAGAGCCTCAGCATATTTACGCTTTGCTGTTGATAGTCGCTAATCTAAAAAACTCTAAATACAATAGCTGTGTCGGACTTAAGAAAATGTGACCGAGACAGAACAATACAGGATACGATGTAAAGCCGGCTTTCAATATCGTACCTTATACCTTCATTCCCAAAACATGTCCGCTATTAGTTCTGTATCATCTAACAGACCGTGATCTCTGTCGTCATTGTAATTCCATTCTCGTTGGATCGGTGCTGAGCTCGTGATCCCGATGTCTCCACTGTGGCCCTGAAGTCACTCTGAGGGTTTCCCAGTATCTTCTCCTCGCTCTCCGCCTCATGTTGATACACCGTGCCGCCGTGGACACCGGCGGTCCCTGCGCCACCCTCGCTGCTCGTCTCCCGCTCGTCTAGCTCGTAGCCCGTCTCCGTACGGCTGGTTATAACGCCAGATCTATGGGTGTTTGTATTCGTGTAGTGGCTTCGGTTTCGTGCCCGCTGCGCCCAGTCCCTCGTATCGCCGGTATTGCGGCCGTAGTAGTAGTCTGTCGAGGATAGGCCCATGGCCTTGCCGACTAGAGGCCGGAGCATCGGTACAGATGACGCAATCAGACCGAAGTACTCTTCCAGACTGCTCGGGTGCGAGAGAAGTGTCAACAGACGGAGATTATGGCAATATAAGGAGGGGAATAGCAGACATACAGGCCATATAAGATAAGATTGTCGGTGCTGAGCATAGACGTCAGTTGTGAGAGAAGCGGAAAGTACAGGAAGGATTCGTGCATACTAGGTCTCGTCCACCTCTAGAGAGAAGGTTTCCTGGTAGTATGTCTTGACAATGTCCATTGCGACAGCACTAAGCGACAAGGTTAGCAAACAAATTCCAATGGAAAACCAGGGCACTGGGTATTTTACAGGTAGCCAAGACTTAGGACTCCAATGAGGTATAAACGAAGTTTTAGCTTCATGTTCAGGGCCCAGATGATGGGGATTGGAAGAAGCGCGAGAGCAACGTCGGTGACAATGTTAAAGCCTGTTTTATTTTTATTTTTATTATTCGATTTATCTCCGCGTTCCTTGGCCTCCAATCAAAAACAACATGGCCATTTTTTTTAAAAAAAAAAACAGAAAATTGACAGAATAAAAGGAAACGAGGGAAACAACTTACTTGTATTGACCAGGCCAAATGCGATAAGTGTACTAGTTGAGGCACATTTCGCGTTCAGGGTCGTGTCCCAGTAGCCAGCCAGAGGCTTGCAGTCGAGGAAGAAGAAGAGGAAGCCAACGATCTCGTAAAGCACGACGATGACTGCAGTCGGTAGTAACGTGTCAGCGCCAGCGTTTCTCGAGCTATATATATCCATCTTGTAGCTCACCTATTACAACGCGCAGGGACCACTTGAACCACATATTTCTGCACAGCCTGTGGAGGTTAAGGGCGATGGAAACCTTGAGAAGCATGGTTCCAATGGCGATGGAGATGATATTCAGACAGAAGAAGATTTTGTTGTATACCTTCAAATCTTCCGCCGAGATGGTTGATTGATGACGGCCAAGGCCATACTTTGATTGGACAAGAACCATGATCCATCCTGCCAGTTGGCAGAGCTGGACAGCTTTTTATTAGCTGCAACTCCCCAATGCAGAACTGCATCCCGTTTTTTTGGAAGTAAGGGGGGTGGAAAGGGGAATGGGGAGGGCTGCATCGACATACTGCTGCCAAGCTGATGAGAACGTCGTCAAGGCTGGGAGAACGAACGATTCGAAGCCGAGTGTACATGCGGAGGCAAACAGTGATTTCGGCCAGGACAAAGAATGTCGTCAAGACTCCCAGAATCCTGGGCAGGCCGCTCTCTGCCGCATAGGCAGCGTCGGAATCGGACATATTGCCATGTGCGTGATGAGATGTCTACTGGTAGCAAGATAGCAATCTGCACAAAGTGCAAGCGAGGAGGCAGGAGCCGGCGACTCTGTGTTTTCAGGAGGACGAACGAAGGAAGAAACTCGAGCTGTTGCATATCGGGGGCGCTAGGCTGCGATACAGATGCTGTTCGCACGGTATACGAGAGTCGCCCTGCAAGTCCTCGTACGAGTTGCTCCCTCTCTCCGAGGCTTCTTCACATGCTGGGCAAGACCGCGGGATTCGATCCACCTTCTCAGAGCAACGAGTAGCAAGCTGACCGAACCCATGTCGACTCTGTTAGCTTGCCGCGCAGTAGGAGAATGCTTGTATCCTCTCGTAAGACACTACTTTAGTATGTGCGAATGCTTGCAGTTCGGAGATCAGCATCCTCTTCCCCTAGCTGCTGGAGTTGCAGCAGGATTGCAGCAAGGATCACAACAGCCCAGAGTATTCTATGCCCGCTGCCTGCATTTCGCTTGCCCGTGCACAGACAAGAGCAGCGCTGTTTACAGGGATCAGACAGGGGCTATCTGCGGATCATCTCCTGTCTCACGCCCGTCTGGCTTTTTTCTCGTTGCATTCGGATCCGAGGACGGATGGCGTAGTCTAGCGCTGCGGGCGTATTTTAGTGGAGTTGGAGTGGAGTTGGAGTGGAGTTGCTAGCGCTCCCTGCTTGTATAGTGAGAAAATTAGGTGGCTACAGGTGCACTAAACTCGGCACGAAGTAGGTCACCCGCCCTCCCGTTTGTTGTCGCTTCGACGTGATGAAACGGAGGTATGGATCGCGCTCTGCTGTTGTGGCTCGTACGAGTGCGAGCGCTCATAAGGTCCATTGCTTTGTAAGACAGTTGGTCAGCGCCTTCTTTCCTGTTACTTGTGCTTTGCTTTGGCCTTAAAGAGCTTTAGTCTCGTAGGCGAGGATATCCACCGTTGGGAGAAAACAATGATAATCCACAACTTCTGTTCATTCTAGGTCCCATGTTTCCGACTATGAATACATTGCGTTCGTCAGCGCTGTGAAAGATGCACGGATGGCGAGCCCTGTAAATCCCATTCTCTGCCCATCTCAACATCTGATGCGACTGGTAGGAAGCGTTTACCGATATCGTAGGAAGTATCGGTAGGGGTACAGTACGCATGCGGTAACAGCGAATCTGATAGTCAATAAAGCAGATATTATATTAGACGCTCAGAGTTGTGAAGTAGCCAGAAGGTGGCGTCCTCGACTGCCCGGAGCGGCTCCTTTCGAGTAAAGTTGCTCTGCCCAGCGTGGGTTTATTCGACAGCGACATGTGCTAAATGCCGCTACATAGTACGAGCATGTCATACGAGTACAAGCACTTATACACACGGCGACCTTCTCGACAGAGTTAGTGCCAATGCACAGAACGGCATGAAGCCTTGACCGTATCGAGGGGGGCAGCGAGTTGTCGGACGTTAGGCGAGAGGACCAGAGGGGACCAATTTCCGTTGGTGGAGCAGCAAATGCTACTTACGAGCACAATGCAGCCGGGGCCAGACAGCAGGAGAACATGCAGGAACTCGATAGTCTGGCTCCGCTTCCAACGAGCCGGGAGGCCGGAAAGCCACGCGTACTCGCAATACGGACAGATAAAAGGCTGCCGAGTGGCAATCCCACTTTGTGCTGTGATTCAGGCACAGGTCATCCTGCTCAGTTCCCGCCGACCATCATGATTTCCCCTGCATACCTCTCCGTGGTGGCTGTGCTGGCGGCGTGCGGCAGCGTTGCGGCCAATTGTACCTTTGGGGCACAGTACCCTGGTGCTGCAAACAAGACGGTCGATGTCGTGATTGTTGGGGGCGGCTCGTCGGGCTCCAATGCTGCCGTCCACTTCAAGGATGCCGGCTTGGATGTGCTCGTGGTCGAGAAGAACACGCAGCTGGTATGTGACTTTTGCCGAGACACTGTCTTTGTCGGACTCCCACCTGATACTTGCTTTTTTCTCTAGGGCGGCATGGTCAACAGCTGGACGGATCCCAGCAGCGGAACCAACTATGACTGTACGGTTGTTTTTCTACATTTCTGCATTTGTTTTTCTGTTGGTCCTGACCCGCAACAGATGGCGTGGCTGCCTACTCAAACTACACGGGCACTCTGGAGTTCTTTGCGCGCCTGGGCCTGAACGTGACGACGGCGGCAACGGCATCGGTCGATTCGACGTACGTCGACATGACCACCGGCGAGACGGTCAACTACACGGCCGCCAGCCTGGCGGACGAGATCGTGGCGCTGGAGACGTACTACAACATCTCGTCGCAGTACGCGGACCTGTATGTTCCGTCGTATGCCCACTGGCCGGCGCCCGAGGACATCCCGGAGGATCTGCTGATGCCGTTCCGCGACTTTGCCAAGAAGTACGACCTGGATGCGACCCTGTTTGTAAGGACTTCTACGCGTGCTCCCGTCCTTGTGAGATGTAAACGCTGACGCGCCGGTACAGCTGCTCTGGTGGACCATCGTGGCGGGCCTGGCCGACATGCTCGACGCGCCGACGCTGTACGTGTTCCAGACGTTTGGGCCGACGACGGCGGCGGCGTTCCTGGGCGAGGTGCCCGAGTACGTGCCGGCGTCGAGGCGCAACCAGGACATCTACGACACGATTGCGGACATTCTGGGCGCGGACGCGATCCTGTTCGACAGCCTGGTGGTGGACTCGCAGCGCCTGGCCGACGACGGCGGCGTGCAGCTGGTGGTCCAGGACCAGACCAGCAAGGCATACACGGTGGTCAGCGCGAAGCGCCTCGTCATGGCCGTTGAGCCGACGGCATCCAACGTGCAGCCGTTCGACCTGGATGCCCAGGAGCAGGCCGTGTTCGCCAAGGGCAACTGGAGCGCGGTCAACACGGGCATCGTGTCGCATCCGTCGCTGCCGGTCGACGGCCAGATCAACAACCTGCCGGCGGCGGCGGCCAACGGCAACTACTACGCGTATCCGGCGTCGCCGTTTGTGGACTACTTTGCGGTGAGCTCGGGGCGATCCTCTCCGGTGCGTTTGTGCGTTTGTGCGTCTGCTGACAGCCCCCAGTACATTGGCGACAACCTGTGGCAGGTGATTGTGGGCGGCTGGTACGGCATCACGGACGCCGAGGCCCAGGCGATCGCCAGCGAGGCCATCGAGACGATGGCGGCCGCCGGGACGATCCCGGCGACCAACGGCACGCAGATGGAGGTGCTGGCCTGGTCCAACCACGGAGCCATGGACATGCGGGTGACGGCAGAGGACCTCAAGGCCGGCTTCATCCAGGAGCAGTACGCGCTGCAGGGCTACCGGTCGACGTACTGGACGGGCGCGGCGTTTTCGAGCCAGCTGTCGACGTTCCTCTGGGCCTACAACGTCGAGTACCTGGTGCCGCTGGTGGTGGCCAGTCTGTAGATAGGCTTAGGAGCTGAAAAATAGCCAACCAATCAGGTTTCATGGTGTAGTTGGTTATCACGTCAGTCTAACACACTGAAGGTCTCCGGTTCGAGCCCGGATGAAACCATACGTTTTTTTGTGCTAGTTGGCCAAAATACAGTGGTTATGGAGTACTGTGCTGCCCTATATTTTTGCCGGGGCAGGTGTGCTGTCGGGCAGCGCCTGCAGTTCGCGCAGTGCTGACGTAAACGCGGCCTGGACGTCGTGTTCCTGGATCCAGGTCGGGTCGACACGGTTGCGCATGCGTTCGCGCAGCTGCTCGTCCGTCTCCTCCTCGGCGGCGCCGGCAGCCTTTGCCTTTGCGCGCTCCCGCTTCTTGCGGTTGCCGTCATGGACGAGGCGGATGACGCGGTCGGTATGGGCCTTGCGCGTCTTTTCGTACAGGGCAAATGCGGTGGCGATCTGGGCGTCGGTTGGGGGCGAAGCAGCAGCCGTCGTAGCAGCAGGGTCAGGGTCGGACAGGGGAAAGACGTGGCGGAGGGCGGCAGCAAAGGCCCAGGCGTCGTCGAGGGCGAGGCTGCCGCCGGCGGCAAAGGCGCCGCCGTGGGCGTGGGCGGCATCGCCGGCGAGGGTGATGCGGCCGCGGGGGCCGAGCGACCAGGAGGGGAGGCCGTGGGAGACGGCGGCGTTGGGATAGAGCCGGGTCGAGGGGGTGGCGTCGACGACGGCGCGGGCGAGGGGGCCCCAGGCGCGGTAGAGGTCGCGCAGGACGTCGACGCGGCCCTGTTCGGCCCAGGCGGCCGCGGCATAGGGGGCGTCGGGATGGTCGGGGTCGGCGACCTGCAGCGAGCCGACGACGGTGAAGAGGCCGCGGCCCAGGGGCGAGAAGAAGAGCGTGTCGCCGTGGGGGCCCCAGACGTGGGTGGCCTCGTCGGGCAGGCCGGCGACGTGGGCGACGTGCTCGCGCGGAAAGACGGACCGCAGGGCCAGCCATCCGGTCCAGCGCGGCTGCAACGACGGGACAGAGAACGAGCGCACGGCCGAGCGGATGCCGTCGGCGCCCAGGACCATGTCGGCCGTGGCCGTGGTGTCGTCGGCAAAGCGCAGGACCAGCGTCTGGCCGGCCTCGTCCCAGACAGCCGCCGCAAACGTCTTGCCCAGATGGATGGGGACGGCGCCGAGCTCGGCCAGCAGCGCCTCCTGCAGATGGGCGCGGTAGAAGCGCGCGGTCCGGTGTCGCCGGTCAATGTGGTCCTGTCGGGCGTCTGTCGAGACGACCTCGCCGGTCCGATAGTGGCTGCTGGTCAGCTTGGGCTCTTGTCTGGTTTGTCCCGTCTCTCTCCGCTCTCCTCTCTCCCGGGGCCTACCGATACACCATCGGATGTCCGGACGGGTTGCGAAAGGCGATGCTGTCGTCCAGCGCGCCCGTCACGCCGAGTCGCTCGAGCGTGCGCATGCCGTTGGGCCCCAGCGCGATCGAGGCCCCAATCTCGCGCAGTGCCGTCGCCCGTTCGTACAGCTGCACCCGGATGCCTGGGTGGTCCTTGAGCGCAATGGCCGCTGCCAGACCGGCGATGCCGGCCCCGACAATGGCCACCTGGAGCTGTCGACGTGGTTGTGGCTGCGTCATGGCAAGAGGCGCTGTGGTCGTGACAGTCAAGGCCGGGAAATGCCAACATGCCGTCTTATAGTCCGGCTTCCTCCGCTACGGTTGACCTCTTTCGGCCGGCAGATGACGCCACAAAGCGCACGGCCGAATGCTACCCTCCGGCGATAAGAGGTCTGAACATGATTACGTCATCCGGATCACGACTTGAACCTGCCTACGGTCACAACTTGTCCATATTGACATTGAGTCTCGACTAATCAGCAGAGGTGTAACTGCCATCCAGCCCTACAGGGCCACGGTCTCTCCCTCTCCCTCGGCCGGTCCGTAGCCGCGCAGCTGGATCTTGCGGGCCCTCTGCCGCGGCTGCAGCTGCCAGCCATGGCCGCCTGCCGTCGTGTGCGGGATGACCCAGACGATGGTCTCGGTGGTGCCGTGCTGGTCCAAGATGGCCGTGGTGGTGGTGGCGCCCAGCTGCTCGGTGTAGGTGGTGGCCCAGTCCTTTTCCCAGGTGAACTGGCGTGGACGGAGGCTCTGCTGGATCCAGTTGCCGTCGTCGGCCGTCGTTCGCGCCGGCGGCGCCGGCCGCGGCGGGGGAAAGTCCCAGTCGGTCACGGTGAACGGTATGGCCGCGGGCGTCGTTGCGGCCGGGCAGTCGGGCACGACCACGGTGACCTCCCAGGCGGGCGCGCACGTGGTCGCGCAGGGCGGGCAGGGCGTGGTGACGGTCTCGGTGGGCGTCGCGGGACAGCAGCTCGTGCTGGCAGTCGTTGGTCAGAGATAACTGGCAGCAGAGAATCGGGACAAGGGAGACACACCTGCAGGGAACCGTGAGGGTGGTCTCGACCGTGGCGGCCGAACACGACAGCCAGTCGGGCAGCCAGGAACAGGGCGGACAGGTAGGGGGGGGGGCCTCGACGGTCATGGTGAAGCAGGAACCGGTGTCGTAGTCGTAGCAGTCGTCGTCGTGGTGGGCCGCGCTGGTGGGGTTAGAACAGGGAAAGACAAGGGGACAGGGACGCGCCTTTCGCCTACCTGGAGCCGACGAGCAGGGCCAGGGCCAGGGCAGTCTTGGGGACGACGAGATGCACCATTGCGACGGCGGCGATGGGCGAGAGAGCGGGTGATGGTAGGAAAGACGACGTGTTCGAATGCAGCAGCTCCTGAGCAGCATGAGAAATCCCGTCTGCAGACTTTTCTCAGTGGCAAACGCCTCTTTTGGCTGAGTACGCAACGAGGCCGTGCGAGAAGCTTTCCGGATTACGAGAGTCGGCTCTCTCTGTTTTTTTCGTCCATTGTCTACCGTCCATCCGTCCATCCGTCCATCCAGCCAAAGGCCGTCCCCCATCCCCCCCTAGATACCCTCTGCCGTCCTCAGCAGCCGCACAAACTCGCGGCTCGCCAGCCTCTGCAGCCGGGGGTCCTCGCTGCCGACGTCCTGCGCGGCCAGATTGCGCACGAGGGCCTCGGCCTGCGGGTCGACCACGCGCACGCACGCCCGCATGGCCTGCAGCACGGCGCCGGCCGGTCGCACCGGCGGCTGCTCGTGCGCCATCTCGTGGAAGCACCAGCGCAGCGCCTGTTGGCAGCGGTCGCGCTGCTGCGTGCGGGCCACGCAGCCGAGCACGTGTGCGTACAGCCGTGCCGACCGCGGCCTTGCGTGTTGTGGCCGCAGCCGCCAGGCGGCCCAGAAGCGCGTCCAGTCGTCCTGGGCCGCATAGGCGCCGAGCAGCGCGGCCACCTGCGCCTCGTCGGGACAGGGCAGCCGTCCGGCGCGGGTCAGCTGTCGCAGCAGGTGCTCCAGCCGCTGCTGCAGCCGGTCTGCCGGCGTGTCGGGCCTCGGGGCCGCCTGCTGTCCGGCTGGGCCCCCCCGGTTCGCCCGGGCCAAGGCCGCCACCGCCGTCACCAACACGTCACCCGCCAGCACGGCCTCGCCGCGCTCGTGCAGCGTGTCCACCACGGCCAGCGCCACGTCGGCCTGGCGCCGTGCCGTCGCCGCGTCCGCGGTCAGCGGCCCCCACAGCGAGAAGACGGCGCGCACCAGCTGCAGCGCGTGCTCCCGCGGCAGGTCGGCGCCCGAGAGCTGCATCTCCCGCACCAGCACCCCCAGCCCGGCCAGGTCGTGGCCCGCGTGGCCCGCCCGCAGCGCCGTCGCGTGCACGGCCGACCGGAACGCCCACGTCTCTGCTGCCGGCAGCCCGCGCATGCAGTACTCGGCCGTGCGCACAAACTGCGTCGGCGCCGTGCTGGCCGTCGTCTGGACGTCGCGTCCCAGCGCCTCCAACACCTCGGCCCGCGGCAGCCGCTGCAGGTGCTGTGCCAGTTCGTGCAGCAGTCGTGTCCGGGCTGTTCTGCTGCAGCTGCTGCTGCTGCTCTCTAGGTGTCGCTGCATCGCGCCCAAGTCTGCCGCCTCCAGCGACGGTCTCGTCAGCCGTGCCAGCACGTCGTCGCTGCTGACGGCCAGACGCCGCGTCGACGTGGAAAAGGGCCGTCGCTGCTGGAACAGCTGCTGCTCAAACAAGCCCGTGCCGGCTGTCCTGGTCGTCGTCGTCGGCAGCCGCTCGTGTCCGTGCACATCGACATCCTCGCCCTCCTCGGCTCTACGCCGCAGGCTGCGGCTGAGCGCCCGCGACCAGAGCGTCTCGAGGTCGAGCTGGCGCCGCTTGGCCTCGGTCATCATCTGCACGACCACGGTGGTGCCGGTGCGCGTGACGGTGCCGAAGCCGGTCGTGCGGCCGTCGGCATCGACCACGCCGCCCTCCTCGCCGCTGCGGCCCAGCGTCCCCACGTGCAGACAGACCCACTGCGTGCTGATGCCGTCGTCGACCGCGGCCGGGTCGCCGCCCAGGCCGGCAAACGCGTCGTGGCCCAGCAGCTTGGCGCGCCGCGCCTTGCGCCGCAGCTTGATCTTGAGCTCGTTGCGGCCCAGCAGCCCGTCCGCCGTCGCCTGGATGCCGAACCGCCGCAGCCACCGCACCAGCCGGTCCGCCGACACGTGCAGGTGCCGCTCGCTGCGCGCCGTGCCAAACACCATCAGCAGCTCCGGCCCCAGCGCCGCCGCCGGCTCCAGCTGCCGCAGGTCCAGCAGCTGCAGCTCGTCCAGCCCCAGGTCGTCGGCCGCAAACCGCAGCAGCGGCTCCGTCAGCCCCGGCGCCCCCGCCGGGATCGCTGGCAGCACCACCTCTGCGGCTGCTGCCAGCGTCGCGTGCTTCGGCGCGTCCACTCTGAGGTACCACGGGAGCTCCTCCGCCGGCGCCCCATCGCCCTCCTCCTTCTCACGCCGCGGCTGTGCCGCCCAGAACCTGCGCACTCCCGCCTGCTGCATGCTGCTCAGGCCGGCTCCACCAGCTTGCCCGGGCACGGCGCAGCGCACAAGACGCCGTGCCGACACCCGGCCCGCAAGTCTGCTCGCACTGTTTGCTGTCCGTTGCAGCATGGCCGCAGGTGTGCATCCGTATTTTGTGTTGCTGCTTTGGAGTTGTTCGTTTTCACCATCTCCACTTTGACTCTAAAGCGGGTCGAAGAGTTCTTGCTCGGATATGTGCATACCCGCTTTACGTCGGCTTTTTTTTGATACATGGACCCACAGAGTGGGCTGCTCTATGCCACCACGGTTTACTAACAGCAAATTTTCAAGAGCTTATTTTCCTTTTTTTTTTTGCAGTGTTTTTTTTGCTTCCAATCATCCCATGCAGCATAACTCACGTATATCGCCAGCCTCTTGTCTTTTTGGGTCGACTCTGCTTGCCTGGGCCACCAGCTCCGCATTCATGGGGGCATAGACCTGTTTTCCCGTTCTCCTGCTCTCTGCCCGTCTTGCATTGGGTCGCCCGAGCATCTCCCACCATGTTCGTACGGCCTCGAAGCTGTCCACACGGCATTGCGCTCCGGCGTCTGCAGGCCTCGGCCGGGCTCTCGGGCTCGACGCTGCGGCTGCGGTCGACGCCACAACCAGGCTGCTGCAGCCGCAGACTGCTGGCCACCACCCTGCCAGAGCCGCGGCCGTGGAGACGGAAGGTCTTTCACAGCGGCCTCGGTTTTCTGCCAGAACGCAACCTGTCCACGGCCCTGGACTACAGCCCTCTCGACGAAGGGGCGCCCGGCGCGCTCGACGGGCTGCCGAGCCATCGATACCCCTCCTTGTACCCCTCGCCGCGGCCGGTCTGGGAAATTCGGCCTCACAACGTGTCGTCTCCCCTCGTCGTGCACGAGGCCGACGAGCCCGTGATAGTCCGCCAGAAGATCAGCAACCGTGGCATCCCCGGCGATGTCGACGAGATGCTGTCGGTGGTGGATGCCTGCCTGCAGGTCGGCAAGCTGGAGCGGGCGGCCCTCGTGCTCAAGCGGCTCGGCCGTTCCGAGTTTGCCGCCGCGGTGGACATGGTCGATCTCAACAACCGCTATCTGCGCGCCGTCATGGACCAGCTGATGGCCGAGCCCAACCAGGCGCGGGCGGAGGAGCTGCACAAGTGGTACGAGCTGGAGATCCGCGGCAAGCAGGCGCGGCAGACGTCCGAGACCATTGCCTTTATGCTCAAGGCGTCGCTGCTCACCGCCAGCGGCGCCCGGCGCGAACGGCTGATCGACCGCTACATGAGCATGGCGCCCGGCGACGCCGGGCTCGAGGTGCTCTACATGACCGACATCCTCAACGACCAGGACCGCGCGGCCATCACGGCCATCTGCCACACGTACAACCTGGAGCCGCAGCCGCAGCCGCAGCCGCAGCCGCAGCCGCAGCCGGCGGCCGACGACGCCGTCGGCGACGGCGAGACCCCGTCCGCGGCAGAGTCGACGCTCTTTGAGGATGCGCTGCGCTCGTTCAGCGCGCCCGAGTCGGACTCGGACTCGGCCACGGCGGAAGAGGTGGCGGCGACGCTGCCGGACGCGCCCGAGGTGCTGGGCACGCCGCAGAAGGGCATGGGCCTGCGGACGCTGAAGCAGACGCTCAGCCTCTTTTCCGAGATCCCGCAGGGCCGCGACATCGGCGGCCTCAGACGCGAAGAGCGGCGCGAGATCCAGTCTCGGCTCGAGCGGGACTGTGTCAGCGCCGCGGTGGAGCGGTGGCGCGACGAGAACCAGGAGCTGCTCAAGATGGGGCTGAACACGTCGCTCACGACGGCCACGCTCAACTCGCGCCTGTACGAGTGGCACAAGGACCTGGAGCTGCGGCTGACGCAGGAGCTGAAGAAGATCGACCTGTCGGAGGCGGCCACGAGCAAGAACAAGGAGGACCTCGACCGCTGTCTCTACGGGCCGTTTCTGCGGCAGTCCGCCATGAGCCGCCTGGCCGCCGTCACCATTGTCAGCACGCTCAGCTCGCTGGCCATGCAGGGCGCCGACAAGGGCGTCTCGATCGGCAACGTCATCACGCAGATTGCAAAGGTGGCCGAGGAGGACATCCGGCTGCAGATGCAGGCGCAGAAGCTGGCAGCCCAGGGCCAGAAGACGTCGGCGCGCGCGGCGGCCAAGGCGGCGGCCAAGGCGGCTCTCCGCAGGAGCAGCAGGCTGCCGAGGGGCCTGGCACTAGCCGAAGCGGAAACTGTCGAGGCCGAGGCGGCAAAAGCAGCAAAGGAAGCAAAGGGAGCAAAGGGAGCAAAGGGAGCAAAGGCCGTGCCGGAGCTGGTCGAGGCGGCGGAGCCGTCGGAGAAGCAGGAGCTGGCGTGGCCGATCACGATCAAGGCCAAGGTGGGCGCGGCGCTGCTGTCGATGCTGCTGGAGACGGCCAAGGTGACGGTGGTCAAGGAGCACGCGGAGACGAAGACGCTGATCTCGCAGCAGCAGCCGGCCTTTAGCCGGCTGAACCAGCTGAAGAAGGGCAAGAAGGTGGGCATGCTGATCGCCAACACGACGCTGGTGGAGCTGATGAAGCGGGAGCCGCGCGGCGACTTTTTGGCGCGGCACCTGCCGATGGTGGTGGAGCCGGAGCCGTGGTCGCGGTTCGACAAGGGCGGCTTCCTGGAGTACCCGGCGCCGCTGGTGCGGGTCAAGGACAGCCGCAAGGACCAGAAGATCTACGCGGAGGCGGCGATCACGCGCGGCGACATGGACCAGGTGCTCAAGGGGCTGGACGTGCTGGGCCGCACGGCGTGGAAGGTGAACCGGCCGGTGTTTGCGGTGATGCTGGAGGCGTGGAACACGGGCGAGGCGATTGCGGACATCCCGGCGCTGACGCCGGACATCCCGATCCCGCCGGAGCCGGACTCGTCGGAGGACCCGATGAAGCGGCGGGTGTGGATGAAGGCGGTCAAGGCGGCCGAGAACACGCGGTCGGGGCTGCACTCGCTGCGGTGCTTCACCAACTTCCAGATGGAGATTGCGCGGGCGTTCCGCGACCAGACGTTCTACTTCCCGCACAACGTGGACTTCCGGGGGCGGGCATACCCGATCCCGCCGTACTTCAACCACATGGGCGCGGACAACGTGCGCGGGCTGCTGACGTTTGCGCAGGGCAAGACGCTGGGCGCGAGCGGGCTGCAGTGGCTCAAGGTGCACCTGGCCAACGTGTTCGGGTACGACAAGGCGAGCCTGTCGGACCGGGCGGCGTTTGCGATGGAGAACCTGGACAGCATCCGCGACGCGGCGACGGATCCGCTGTCGGGCCGGCGGTGGTGGCTGGAGGCCGAGGATCCGTGGCAGTGCCTGGCGGCGTGCTTCGAGCTCAAGGCGGCGCTGGACCTGGAGGACCCGACGCAGTACGTGTCGCACCTGCCGGTGCACCAGGACGGCACGTGCAACGGGCTGCAGCACTACGCGGCGCTGGGCGGCGACTCGTGGGGCGCGCGGCAGGTGAACCTGGAGCCGGGCGACCGGCCGGCGGACGTGTACTCGGCGGTGGCGGACATTGTCAAGGCGAGCATCGCGGAGGACGTGGCGCGCAACGACCCGAGCGCGAAGGCGCTGAGCGGGCTGATCAAGCGCAAGGTGGTCAAGCAGACGGTGATGACCAACGTGTACGGGGTGACGTTTGCGGGCGCGCGCAAGCAGGTGCTGAAGCAGCTGGACGCGCTGTACCCGACGCTGCACGCGGACAGCGGGATCGCGCCGATGATGCTGGCGTCGTACATTGCGACCAAGATCTTCAAGGCGCTGTCGACCATGTTCGGGGGCGCGCACGACATCCAGAACTGGCTGGGCGAGGTGGGCGGGCGGGTGTGCCGGGCGCTGACGGCCGACCAGGTGGAGACGATTGTCAACGGCGAGCCGGACGAGGCGCCGGAGACGGAGCAGCAGGCGACGCGGAAGGCGGCGGCCAGGGCGACGCGGGAGCGGCGGGCCAAGGCGAAGGAGGCGCGCGGCAAGCCGGCGGGGGCGGCGCGGAGGCGGACGAGCAACGACGAGATCACGGGGCAGTTCCGGTCGACGCTGGTGTGGACGACGCCGCTGCGGATGCCGGTGGTGCAGCCGTACCGCAAGGCGGCGAGCCGGACGATTGAGACGTGTCTGCAGGACCTGATCCTGTCGGTGCCGGCGCGGTCGGACCCGGTGCACAAGCGGAAGCAGCTGCAGGCGTTCCCGCCCAACTTCATCCACTCGCTGGACGCGAGCCACATGCTGCTGTCGGCGCTGGAGTGCGACGAGCTGGGGCTGTCGTTTGCGGCCGTGCACGACTCGTTCTGGACGCACGCGTCGGACGTGGACACGATGAACCGCGTGCTGCGCGACGCCTTTGTGCGCATCCACGGCGAGGACGTGGTGGGCCGGCTGGCCGCCGAGTTCGAGGCGCGCTACCGCGGCTCCATCTACCTGGCGCAGCTGAGCCGCTCGAGCGAGGCCGCCCGGCGGGTGTTGGCGTGGCGCAAGGCCCAGCGGCTGTCGCTCAAGGACGAGCTGGTGCTGGAGAAGCGGCGGCTGGACCTGCTGCGGTCGGACGACGAGGCGCTGGTGGCCCGAGGCCGCGCCATGGTGACGCCGGCGAGCCTGTTTGCCAAGGCCGAGGCCGAGGCCGCCGAGGCCGGCGAGACGGCCGCCGAGCCGACCATCGAGGCCGAGGACGTGTCCGAGTTTAGCCTCGGCAGCATTCCGCTTAGTCATGGCAAGGCCCGCGCGACGGCCCGCGCGACCGGCGACCTGGACGGCGACCTGGACGGCGACCCGGACGGCGAGCCCGAGGCGGCCAGCTTCGACGACGACATGGCTGCCGCTATGCGCGGCGACATGGGCGGCGAGGAGGACCACGGCGACCACGGCGACCACGGCGACCACGAGGACCACGAGCACAGCCAGGACGAGCCGGCAATGCCCGTCGGCAACGCGTTCGAGGCCACGCTCAACAACCTGTCCACCAGCAAGACGAAGAAGGCGGCGCCCCGCCAGGCACCCGTGCAGATCTGGATGCCGCTGACCTTTCCGCCCGTGCCGGCCAAGGGCGACTTTGACGTCCGCCGGCTGCGGGACAGCGACTACTTCTTCTCGTGAGGCGGGGGGGGGGGGCGGTGATGACAGACGAGCACGATTGTACAACACGACACGACGGCGTTTCAACGAGGAAAAGTGGGATAGATGCATGTAGTGAGAATATGGGTGTTTTGTTTAGACAAGTAATGCAATTCAACTATGCATATATACAGGTATGCATGTATGCGTATATACTCTATCCATCCACCCCATCCACCCCATCCCCATCCACCACACCCACCGACCGCATCGCCTCGCGCAGATACGGCGCCACCTGCTTGCGGCTGAACCGCGTCTGGCGCTGCCACCAGCAGCGGCGCCACTGGCCGGGCGTGGCGGCGTCGTCGAGGGCGCCGCCGTCCCAGGGCTCGAGGCCGAGCGCGGGGCCGTGGGCGCGCTCAAAGGCCTGCGCGGCCGCGGCGCCGACGTCGCTGCGGGCCCACAGCAGCAGCTGGCGCGCGAACCGGCCGTGCGCGTCGTGCTGCACCGTCATGAGCGCGACGACGTCGAGCCGGCGCGCGGCCGCGAAGCCGTGCAGCGCGGCCAGCAGCGCGGCGCGGTCGCCGATGTGGGCGAGCAGGTACTCGAGGCCCTGGACGGCCGAGGCGATGCCGAGGGCGCGGTCGCGGCCGAGGGCGGCCGGCGACGTGTGCTGGTGCTGGTGCTGGTGCTGGTGCTGGTGCTGGTGCTGGTGCTCGTGCCACTGCTTGTAGTCCTTGCGCAGGACGTCGTCGTACGTGAGGCCGGCGAGGTCCTCCTTGCGGCGGGCCAGCTCGGCAAAGTAGGCCGGGCGGCTGTAGGCGGCGTCGTCGGCCAGCAGCCACGTCTCGGCCAGGGCGACGGCCCGGCGGTCGACGTCGGTGGTCTTGGCGGCGTCGCCCAGACAGGCCGTGTCGACGAGCACGGGCGCCAGCGCGACGCGGGCCAGCAGCCCGTCGGCGGCCACGTCGGGCGTCCGGGCCGCGAGGGCCCGCCAGCCGTCGGCGCCGGCCCGCACCACCAGGCTGGCACAGCTGCCGCAGGGCTCGATGATGCGGGGGGCGGCCATCCCGGCCGGCCGTCCGTCGCGGTCGCCCTCGGGCACCACGCCCTCGTCCACGTGGTGGTCGATGCAGCCGACGACGCTGGCCGCAAAGCGCCGCGCCAGGTCGCCCGTCAGCGCGTTGTGGTCGACCAGCAGCCAGCGCGCGTCGGCCGCGGCCAGGTCCGCCGGCAGCTCCGACAGCGTGATGAGGTCCTCGACGGCCGCAGAGGAAGAGGCGGCACGGCCACCTCCCCCCCCCAGCACCGCCTCCAGCTCCGGCCGCAGCCGCAGGTCGTCGCGCGCCAGGTTCGCCAGCGGCACGTGCAGCGTGTGCGGCGCCGCGTGCGACCGCAGGTACGCCAGCAGCACCGCCGAGCACAGCGAGTCCAGATCTGTGCTGTGAGCAAGAGCGTGTGTGCCTGCAAGTACCGAGCACTGCATCGCCGTCGCTCACCTGCGCTCTCGTTGCCCACCACAATCGTCAGCGGGCTCGGTCGCCGCCCCGCCGGCGCCGTCAGGGCCGCGCGCGCCGCGGCCAGAAACGCCTTGAGCGGGCGCGGTGGCGGCATGGCGATGGGTTGCGTCGGACTGCCGTCTTGGAGGGCTTTCCCACGATCATGTGCAAAGCCGATTTTGCTTGGACGCTGTCGGCTGCACACCAAAACGGAAAGAGCGCTCTAGCCTTCCGATGTGCGGCGCCGAACCCCGCTAAGGATATCGCGCAGCGCGCGCCTTATTACAAATCGCCTGCATCGTCTCATTCACCACTTTCTCCTCTTTTGGACATTTCCCGTTTCGACATCTCCTCTTGCGTCTCTTCTCTCCTCCCCTCTCTTCTTCTCCCATTCCCTGTCTCTTCCCCTCTCCCTCTCCCATTCCTTGTCCCTTCCCCCCCCCGCCCCCCCATCCCCTCATCCTCACCTCGTCATGGGCTCCCACATCGACGCCAAGCCGCTCCGGCTCGCCATCCTCATGGCCGACACGCCCATGCCCCAGACCCGGGCCGCCTACGAGGACTACGCCGGCGTCTTCACCGACCTCTTCCGCCGCGCCGTCGCCCCCGCCCCGCTGCCCTCCGTCCTGTCCATCTCCAAGCACGACGTCGTCAACGGCGACTTTGCCGCCGCCTATCCCGATCTCGACGCCCTCGACGCCGTCCTCATCACCGGCTCCAAGCACAACGCCTACGACGACACGCCCTGGATCCACGCCCTCGTCGCCTACACCCGCCGCGCCCTCGCCACCACCGCCCCCGGCTCCACCGCCTCGCGTCCCGTCCGCGTCCTCGGCATCTGCTTCGGCCACCAGATCTGCGGCCGCGCCCTCGACGCCCCCGTCGCCGTCAGCCCGGCCGGCTGGGAGGTCTGCGTGACCGGCGTCACGCTGTCGCCCGAGGGCCAGACCTTTTTCGGCAAGGACAGCCTGGTGAGTTGGACCCAAGCGTCTTCGTGCCCACCCTCCCACTCTCGCTCACTCTCGCTCTCTCCCACCCCCAGAACATCATGGAGATGCACCGCGATGCCGTGCTCGCCATCCCTTCCGGCGCCGTCTCCCTCGGCGCCACCGACACCTGCCCCGTCCAGGCCTTTCTGCTGCCCGGCCGCGCCGTCGCCGTCCAGGGCCACCCCGAGTTCACCAGCGCCATCGTTCGCGAGATCCTCGATGCGCGCTACAAGCTCGGCCTCTTCACCGACGACTTTTACAGCTCCGGCGTCACCCGTGCCGACTACAAGCACGACGGCGAGGACATTGCTCGCGCCTTTGTCAGGTTCCTGCGCGAGCCATGACCGGCTTGAACGGCTTCATGATGGCCGTCTTCTTGTTCCTCTTTCTCTTTTCGCGGCATGCGCATCCTAGAGCCCAGACCTAGTATTGTAGATATAGAGCAGCTGCTGTTTTCTTTCCCCCGTCCCTACATGTGGCAGCTCCGGCCAGCCCGTCTTATCGTACACGTAGCCGTCGCTCAGTCGTCGTCTTCCATGTCCAGCGTCGAGGCAAACTGTGCTGGTGCTGCTGCCGCTGCCGCACGTCGAGGCTGGTCAGCTGCGCCACCACTGCCACGACTGCTGCCTGCCGCGGCTGCCACGGCTGCCTCGTGGGCCAGTCGTCGCTGCTGCTCTTCGCGCGCCTCGCGCTCCTCACGTGCCTCGCGCTCCTCGGCCTCGCGTGCCGCCTGCTGCCGCTCCTGCTCCTCCTGCTCTTGCAGGCTGACAAAGCGGATTCGGGGCTGCTGTTGCTGCTGTAGCTGCTGCTGCTGCTGCTGCTGCTGTGCACTGCCGCCATTCCTGCTGATCTGGTCGGTCAAGGACTGCAACCCGCGCAGTCCGCCGTGGGTCATGAGGTCTGGCATGGGCCACGGGAAGAAGACGGTCCCGGCTGCCGGCGCCACGTACTGCTGGTAGTCGGCGGGCAGCACGTCGGGCACGTTGGTGGGCGGCGCAATGCTCGTAAACGGCACCGGCGTCGCTGCTGCCGTCGTCGTAGCCGTTGCCGCCGTCGTTGCCGCCGTGCCGCCGCCGCCGCCGCCCGGCGTGGCCGCTCCCGTTCCGGCTGCTGTGCCTGCGGCTCCCGTGGCCCCGGATGGCCCGCCCGGCGTGTCCACGGCCTCGGCCTGCGATGTCCGCGGCGTCCCGGCGCCGTTGAAGAGCCCCGGCGTCGTTGCCGCCGGCGTGTTCGCGGCCGTGGTCGCGCCCACGGTGTCAGCATTGGTGGCCGCCGCTCCTCCGCCGCCACCGCCAAAGGTGCCAAAGAACTCGGCGCCGTCCGTCTGGCCCGGCGCCGGCACCGTGTTGCGGCTGATGCGGCGCGCATAGGACATGAGCTGGTCGTAGGTAAAGTCGTACGTGGTCGTCTTCTTGCCGCGGCTGGTCGTCGGGTCGTCGCCCGGAAACACCGTCGCCGCCGTCGCCAGCATGTCGCGCCGGCTGGCCGCCAGCGTCAGCAGCGTCGACCGGATCTGGGCGTCGAGCGCAGCCACGTCGGCCCGCAGCCCGAGAATCCGCACGTGGTTCTGCTGGTGTCTCTGCACTGCCGGCGCCGCGTTAGCAGACGTCCGCCGTCCGTCGCATACTCATCACTGGTGTCCACCCCCCCCACCCCCCCCGTCTGCGGCACGCTCACGCTCTTCCAGCCCACCGCTCAGCTCCCGGTCGGCCGCCAGCAGGTCTTCCGCCAGCGCCGGCGACGGGTTGTACTTTGCAATCGAGTCGATCACCGTCGCCAGCGCCTTCTCGACGCGGTCCAACCGCGCATCGATAAATCGGTCCATGTCTGCGCTGCACCACACGCGCTCGTCGTTCGCCCAATGTCCGGCGGGTCTCTCGCGTTGCCGTGTCCGCAAAATTGGCGACGTCCAGCTTCTCAGCTTCGCGCTCAGCCGCGATTTCAGCAAAACGTACTGTATTTCGCCCCAGCCTCGCTACGGAGTATTGGCGGACCCACTATTACTAAAAGATACATTGGACTTGTACCCTTTTGGGCTCCTCGACACAGCTTTGGAAACCGAGCTTGGTGATTGGTGCACAATACAAGTCTGCCTCAGGCAGCAGCAGCATCTCCTCTCCCCCGGCTTTGTCCGCCTTGCAACACAAAATCTCGCAGGACAGAAAAAAAGCACCACATCCCACGACGCAACCTCGACACTCCGCACCCGCCGCCGTCCAATTGACTTTCCGTCGCGGATCTACTCGCTCTACCGACAAAATGCCGTTCGCTGTACGTATCCGAGTCCGAGACGGAACGCGCCCCTGCAAGCCCTGCTCTGCCGAACCTTGACAAACGAGCCTTTCTGACTGTTCCTGCTAGACTCCCGCCATGCGGTCTGCTTCGTACCAGAGCATCTACGGCCCGAAGTAAGCGAAACCCCTGCGCCCCGTCGACCGCGTCGTCCGCCTGCCGAAGCCGCCCTCCAGTCTGCGATTCATACCCCTCCGGCTCGCGTTGCGACTCTGAGCTGGAGGAACAGCAGACGGGCAATTGAGGGCCTTGGTGCAGCCGTCTGTTTCCGTTTCGAATGCAGACTGACCCGCGACTCCGCTCTCTTCAGGTACCACTACCAGCCGAACTACAAGGGCATCACCTCGAAGCAGGTCATCCGATTGTAAGTCGTCTGTCTGCCCAGAAGCCGATTCAAAGGGCACAACGGCATCGCCCTCGATGGACTTCCTCCTTCCTAACACACGACTTCTAGTGGCGTGCAGACGGGCCCCTTCGCCGTTGCCGCTGGCGTTGCCGCCCTCTTCTACACGTCGGGCATCCCGCGGATACAGACAGACATCCTCCAGGTAAGAAGCGGAAAGCGCCAGAGCGAGAGGATAGGATGCTGACAACCCAACAGAAGATCCCCGTCGTGGGCGGCTACTTCATCAAGGTGGTTAACCCGGCCGACTCTGTAAGTTCCCTCTGCTTTCTCCGTTTATGTGGAGTGGTCTAACCTCCATTCACAGCCTTTTTAAACAGCGCATGGGCCGCGAGGGTGCCCAACTGCATATCTGTGGCGGTGGGAAGCAGCAGCATGGCGCAGCAGTTCTTTCTGGCGAGCTGTGCATGTGTGCCTCTGTTGTATAAAGCCGTAGTTGAATTCGAGAATAGACAAGCTGCATATTATAGAGCGTTCCGCCTTGTCGTTGTAGGTGTGTGGTCCAGGGCCGCTAATGGGGCCCGTGCTTGCCTGGAGCCCCCTGTAGAAAACACGTGGCTGCCGCCCATAATCGCATTTGCGCTCAGCAACTGCATCTTGGCGACCGTCTTCTCGTGGCAACGTGCAAAGTACACGTTTTCCCGTCCCAGAGTCGCCTCCTGCACACGTCGCTCCTGCCTGTCGTCTCTGCATGGCTCTCGGTCCCCATTCTGCTCCGAAATGAACGCCGGCAGTGGCGGCGGTGCCGTCGAAGACGCCCGGCTGAAGCCGTTCCTGGCCTCGTCCCTCTTTGTCGTCCCGTGGATCTCGTGGCAGGCCTGGGTCCTGGGCGCCACCTTCCGGCAGCGGCGCGGCAAGCTCGTGGCCGACGCGGCGTCCGCACCGGCAGCCACCGCGTCCGCCGCACCCGGCGCCCCGTCGCCCAACCAGCGGCGATGGCGGCCGCTCCTCTTCGTCATGGGCGTGTCGCTGCTCTTCATGGCCGCCCAGGCCTGGCTGCGCCGCGTGCTGGTCAACGTGCCCGAGCCGTACCTGGTGAGCCTCCCCTTCCCGCTGATGAGACGGCCAGCATGCCAACCCGGGCTCTGCAGGACGAAGTATTCCATATTCCACAGGCGCAAACATACTGCGACGGCCGGTGGCTCGAGTGGGACGACAAGATCACCACGCCTCCTGGGCTGTATGTCTCCCGTGCCTTTTTGGCTTTCTTCTCTCTTTGGCCCTTGTCCCTCTGACAGCAGTCCAGATACCTCTTTTCCGTGCTCTACCAGGGCCTCTGGACGGCCGCTGACGGATGCTCCGTGTGGGCTCTCCGCAGCGCCAACAACATTGCCATTATGCTCGTGGCCATTGCGGCCTGCTCGTGTCGCGCCGAGCTGGAGCACCAGGAGCAGCAGCGGCTGGAGATGGACATGGACAAGACGGCCGGCAGCACCGCCGCCCAGACGCCGCCGCCGCCGCCGCCACGCAAGCTCGCCGACAGCATGTTCTCGCTGTACGCCTTCCACACGGCCCTGAACGTCGCCCTCTTCCCCGTCCTCTTCTTCTTCTCGGCCCTCTACTACACAGACGTGTACTCGACCCTCGTCACGCTCGTCGCCTACCGCACCCACCTGTTCCGCCGCCAGTTTGCCACCGCCGCCCAGCCCGCGGCCCCGCCGCTCTGGAGCGGCCTCGTGGCCGTCGTCCTCGGCCTGGCCACGCTGCTCATGCGCCAGACAAACGTCTTCTGGGTCGTCGTCTACATGGGCGGCCTCGAGGCCATCCAGGCCGTCAAGGGCCTGCGGCTCCAACAGCCGGCCCAAGATGACGTCCCCGCCTCCCCCGTGGCCATGGCCTGGCACTACGCCCGGCAATACGCCCGCGGCCACATCCACGACCCCCCCCTTGGCCAGTCCTGGCCCGACGGTAGGGCTTTGTGGCTCCCCTACATCCTCGCTCCTCAGCCTCTATTTGTGCTGACTAAGCAGACTGGCTCGTGACGGTCGTCGGCGTCGGCATCGCGGTGCTCTGCAACCCGATGCGGGTGCTGCGGCACGTGTGGCCCTCGGTGCTCATCCTGGGCAGCTTTGCCGGCTTTGTCGCCTGGAACGGCGGCGTGGTGCTCGGCGACAAGGCCAACCACGTGGCCACGCTGCATCTCGCGCAGCTTCTGTACATCTGGCCGCTGTTTGCCTTTTTCTCGGCGCCGCTCTTTGCCTCCCACGCGGCCTTGTACGCCCGTCGAGCGTGGGTTGTCGCCACGGGAGCGACACGGCACGAGGACGACAGCCAGGACGCCCTCATCCCGGCGGCTTCGATGTCGGCCGCCCAGACTGGCAGCGCGACCATGCGGCTGCTATCCGTCGTCTTTGTCCGAAAGGCCTACTATCCGGCATACCTGCTGGCCGTGTTCGTGGCCATGCTTGCCGTCGTGCGCTACAACACCATCGTGCACCCCTTCACCCTCGCCGACAACCGCCACTACATGTTCTACGTGTTCCGGTACACGATCAGGCGTGCTGGTTGGTTCCGGTACGCGCTGGTACCCGTGTATGCAGCCACCAGCTGGGCCTGCTGGCGGGTGCTCTGGGGAGCAGGGGCTCCAGGACGACGAAGCGGGAACGAATGCGCAGTCAACTCGCCGTTCGCAGCGCCTTTGCCAAGCCCAGCCGGGCCACCTCGGTCCGAGGCCACCAAAGACGGCGAGGACGGCAGGACGGCACCGCTGTCGGCAAAGAGGGAAAAGCAGAAGCGCGCGGCTGACCGAAAGGCACAGCTGGCCGGCAAGAAGACGTCCAAGAGAGAAGACGACTGCAGCACGACGGCCACGGTCCCCGACGAGCAGAGACACGCAGTCTTCCTCAGCTTCCTCGACGAGGAGCCGGCTGGCAGCGCATCGATGACGCCGCCAGCCACGTCGACAGCACTGCTGTGGCTTCTGGCATCGACACTGTCGCTGGTGACGGCGCCGCTGGTCGAGCCGCGGTACTTTATCCTGCCGTGGGTGTTCTGGCGGCTGCTGGTTCCGGCAGTCCCCATCGTGGCCCCGACAACAGCCACGGCCAGATTGCCAGCCGGTCTGCTGGCCGCCCTGGGACGCAAACTGGACGGACGGCTCACGCTCGAGACGCTCTGGTTCATGGCCATCCACGCGGCCACAATGTACATGTTTCTGTTTCGCCCATATGTCTGGCGAGCCGAGGATGGCAGCCTGCTGGACGGCGGGCGGCTGCAGCGGTTCATGTGGTGATGGAGGGTCGTCACAGTACAGCGCAACACGCCTTGGCCGTGGCCATACCCCACTGTTTGGTTCGTGTATTCCTATCTGAGGGTTCGTTTATCGTCGGTCTCATGGCCACGTCCATGTCGCCCATGTATAGCTATAAAATGCGTCGCCACGCGTCCACCGGAGTCTATGCCGAGATGCACAAAGCCGGATCCTTTTTTGACCACGCTGGTGGTATGAACAAGAGCAAGATTAAAATACAACAAAAAAGGAAGCCAATGAAGATGCTCGGTGACCCGTGTCCGCAATGATATGTCAGCCAGTCTCGCCACTCCCTTTCCTTACAGCTTGGCAGCCCCGTCCGGTCCCCAAAACGCCATTGTGCCGCCGTCGCTGTCCCAATACGCCGTGATGCTAAGTGTCCGCCGTCGATGCTGTTATTTTTTTTTTGTTTGTTTTCGTTTGTCGTCTTTTCTTTTCGTTTCCCGTCATCACAGGCTCAGGCGGTCGAGACTCAGGCGGTCGCCGCTGCGCACCCGCCGCACGACGCCCAGCTTGAAGAAGCGCTCCTCGCCGGCGGCGGTGCGGCCGCCAATGTACCACTTGTCGGCGCCCATGACGTCGCGGAAGCCCTCGCTGCTGCTGTCGCTGCCGCGTCGACGGCCACCGCCGCCGCCGCCGCCGCGCGGGCGATTCTGCGACGCCACGCCGTTGGCAGCGTGTGCGGGCCCGTAGGCCGGGTTGTAGCCGACGCCGTAGTAGGCCTCGTCGCCGCCGTGGTAGCCGTAGTTGCCGTTGCTGCCCGACGTGCCGGTCTGGCCGCTGCCGGCGTGGGCGCCGCCGGCCGCGATGGGAATGCCGCTGGTGGCGCTGCCGTTACCACTACCGTTGCCGCCGCCGCCGCCGTGGCCGTGCGCCCGCGTCGAGTGCAGCCGGGAGGCAGCCACGGCGGCCGCGGCGGCCGACGAGACCGACGCCGGGTCGGCGGATGTCGAGCTGTGGCGGTTGGCCTGCTGGGCAGCGGCCGTGGAGGTCGAGAGCGGCGACGAGCTGGGCTGCTGCCGAAAGGCGGCGAAAAAGGCAGACAGGAAAAAGGGACGCTGGGACGGCATCGTGGACGTGCGGCCGGATTGGACGGGCGACATGGGGACTGCCGGCGTGTTGCTCAGAGTCGTGGGGGGATCGGTTGTGGAATCAGAGTAGATGGTGCTGCAAAAGGGCCGATGAACAGAGCGAACAGAGGGAACGGAGGAACAGATGATTGCTTCGTCGGAAGGCAGGCTCAATGTCGGTGTGGCCAGCCCGTCCGTTCTTGTAATCCTGCTTGGCCTCTTGTTCGGCACGGCGGCGTGTAGGAGAAACGGAATTGTAATCGCCCACCGCTTGGAAATTGGCCAGGGAAATTGTGCAGGAAAAGAAGGCATCAAGGGCACAGCCTCGGCCAATCCCGGAAGCCCGCGGCAGCACCTTTACAGCAGCTGCGTCCACTGAAGCGCGCAGCCTGGCCATTGCGGCGGGGCAGCGATGGCTCCCGTCCCCTCCCCTCCCCGACTTTCCCTTCTGTAATGCACGGGTCGCCACTGGCTGATTGGCCGGCGTTAGTCAGCAGCTGTCCAGCAGGGGGCGCGTCCCCCGGGCTATTAGCGGTCGTCTCCGCAGCGCTGCTTCTTCTCCGCATTTTCGCCTCTCACCCAGTTTCATCTCGATCCCTTGGCCCGTTGCTCTTCTGAGCAACCGCAAGCGAGCACGGCCGGCGACGATCGCCTTTCGCCGCAGCGGAGCAGAAACGCACCATGAATAAGAACAGTCACCCGTTTCCTGCGTCTGCCCGTTGCTGGCAGATGCGCCCATTGGCTGCCGCTGGGCGTTTTTATGGGTATCGTCACATCAGGTGTTGGAAATATCACGGCATCCCCATATTTGCACACACGCTCTAGCGCGTTGTTTGTATTAGGCATCTGGTCCGACGGGCACGTGCTTTTCTATCGGGGACCCTGCACTACATAGTACTCGCAGGCGTCAAGCCGGCACAGGACCGACGCAGCAGTGGCAGGGCCCTGTCCCTGTCGTCCGGTCTGCTGGCCCGTCGTCGCTCAACTGCGTCCCTTCTTCTTGGCAGCTGCCGCTCCTGTGACCCGGGCTCGCGCCGCCTGGCCCGCCCGCCGACGGCCTGGTGCTGCCTGCTCACGTGCCGCCCGTTGCCCGCCGTCCGCCAGCGCGCGCATCTGCGCTCTCTCCTTCTCCTGGGCCCGCTTCACCTCGTTCTGGCACCTCAGGCAGCCGTTTCCGGGGCTGTAAAAGAGGAGGTGCTGCGGGCACTTGACATAGTGCCCGCGGGCACGGCATCGAGGCGAGGCAGACTTGTCGCAGTGGTTACTAAACAGCAATCCACCGTTAGATATTCTTCGCATGCCATGTTTCCAAGAGGCGCTGCTCACCAGCGATAGTTCAGTCTTCGGGGCAACGGCGCCGAACAGGTGGATATCGGGGTATTATTGTGTGGTGCCACAACAAAGACACCCTCGTATTTCTTCATGTTGAGTCGGTTCGGCGAGGAATGCGTGGAAAGATCAAAGTAGTCGGAATATCAAAGACTTGGGAATTCTTTGTGTTGGGTCTCTGACGAGGGAAAGAATGAATTGAATAGAATAAATACAGGAAGAGAAAGGGACTCAAATGGCAAGTGAAACGCCCTTGAGGAGAGGCAAACAGCCACGCAGGTGCAGCTTCAACACACAAGCAGAGGCGTTTGCAGCTGGCAACGGACGCCTGGCGACTGATTGTAGGCGTTGTGCAGGGATGCAACCAACCGTCTGTACGACAAACGAGCTATGGACAGCCGTCTCCTTCTTCAGCCGGTTCGCAACTGCTGGCCCGAACAGGCATGTGTCCCATCTTACGAGCATACTACTATGTACTTCATCGCTTGTCAACAATGCCTCTGTCACTGCTTTGGGTACATGCCGGCCTTGTGAGATTGCAGACCGGCAAACAGAAGTGTGGGGCCAAACAGAAGGCAGCCGTCTCAGCTCAGGCTGAATTTGGTACGTGATTGCGAGGGCAGACCCCGGAGAGTGCACAAGGGCCTGTTCCTGGCAGTTCAGACGATCGGTTGTAAGATAGCTTAGAGGCTAATACGGTATTCTAGACAGGACGTGACTCTGGGAGCAATTCATTTATGAGACTCATTCGTCTTCCTAGGCGGCTGCTACTCGTCTGCCACACCGTCCTGTAGACTCGTATTTTCACAACTGGGTCGAAGCCCGCCTCATCACAACAAGAAAAGCGCAGTCTGTTTGCGTGTGGGGAGCTGGCTGCCTCGGCTGTGCTGAAACAAACGACGCAAACGAGGCTGAAAACGAATGGGCTTTGATTGGCTGGGGAAAAGCGGGAAGGCTGCCCTGCTGGCCGATCGCGGGGATTAGTGATTCGACATGGCAGAAGGGACAGAAGCACGTCAGTCTGGGCAGATGCGGTGCCTTTAGCAGGAAACCGACGGCCAAAGTACCGCTCGGAAGGTACGTCGGCGCCAGGCCCAGTGACTTTGGCACGTGCTCTCTGCCGCACGCTTAGCGTGCAGAAGCAGCCGAGAAGAAGTAGCGCAAGTCCCTTTTCGGCGCTCCACTGGCCGAATGGCCAAAGTACAAGCGGCCGCCGACACCAACATGCCGATTAGCCAGATGCTCGCTCGGCGGTCGTGCACGCCGCAGTCCCTTTGCATCTTGACCGCCCGGATGGACTGTCTGCTGTTGGCCCTATAAAAAGAGCAGACTCCGGGTTGGGGAGCGACTGTCGCGCGTTTGCCATACCTCGCGTTCGTCTCGGTACGCCTTTGCGACATATCCTTCTCTCCAGCCGTTGCCAGCGCCAGTCCAGCTCAGCTCCCACGATGGCAGCGTCATCCGAGAACGACCTTGACGTCCCCGACCCGACCAGGGGGGCAAGGGTCGACACGGACATCTCGGACATGGAGACTGTGTTTTCCCCGGCTGCGAATGGCGATCTGGAACCGAGCGAGGACAAAGAGTGGCCCCAGGACGTGCCGCCGGCGCCGTGGAGCCTCTCCGAGGCGCCGGATGGCGGGCTCGAGGCCTGGCTGGTCGTGGCGGGAGCCTGGTGCACGTCGTTCTGCTCCTTTGGCTGGATCAACAGTGAGCGGGCTCGTCTGGCGGCACGGCACATCCATCTCCGCGTCTCCTCTGCTGACCACGGTCCCCGTTCAGGTGTCGGCGCCTTCCAGGCATACTACGAGGTCGGCCCGCTGAAGCAGTATTCGGCCAGCACGATTGCGTGGATCCCGTCGCTGCAGATCTTCTTCATGATGGCCATGGTGCGTGCAGAGCCAAGAGAGATACTGTGTACGAGGTCGAGGTCGAGGTGATCCCCAAGACTGACAGCCGTCTGCAGGGCCCCGTCGTCGGAAGGCTGTTTGACTCGCACGGCCCGCGGCAGATCCTCCTTGTGGGCACGCTGCTGCACGTGTTCGGGCTGATGATGGCGTCCATCTCGACCGAGTACTACCAGCTGCTGCTGTCGCAGGGCGTGTGCAGCGCCGTGGGCGTGGCGGCCATCTTCCAGCCGGCGATCAGCTGCATTCCCGGCTGGTTCAGCCGTCGTCGCGGCGCGGCCTACGGCCTCATGGCCACGGGGTCGTCGCTGGGCGGCGTCGTGTTCCCCATCATGGTCTCGCGCCTGATCGCCTCCGTCGGCTACGGCTGGGCCATGCGCGCCTGCGCCTTTCTGATCCTCGGCCTGCTGGCCGTGGCCAACGCCACGGTCCGCTCGCGCATGCACATGCTGATGGCCGCACGCGCGCGCGTAGACCCGCGTCTCCGCCGGGCCGCCGGCGCGCTGACGCCCGCCCAGATGGCCGCGCCCTTCCGCGAGCCCGCCTTCGTCCTGCTCATGGCCGGCATGTGCCTGCTGACCTTTGGCATCTTCATCCCCATCACGTACCTGACCGTGCAGGCCGAGGCCACCGGCAACGTCGGCGCCACCCTGGCCGAGTACCTGCTGGCCATCCTCAACGCCGGCAGCCTGTTTGGCCGCCTGCTCTCCGGCTGGGCCGCCGACAAGATCGGCAAGTACAATGCCTTTATCGTCTCGTGCACCGGCACCGGCATCGTCATCCTCGCCCTCTGGGTGCCCGGCAACAGCCGCCCGGCCATCATCGCCTTCTCCGTCCTCTTCGGCTTCTTCTCGGGCGCGTACGTCAGCCTCATCGCCTCGCTCGTCGCCCACATCTCGCCGCCCAAGGAGATCGGCTTCCGCACCGGCATCGTCTTTCTCGTCACCGCCGGGCCCGGCCTCGTCACCAGCCCCATCGGCGGCGCCATCCTGGCCCACGGCGGCTGGACCGACGTCAAGGTCTTTGCCGGCGTCTTCATCCTGGCCGGCACCGTGGCCATCATCGGCACCCGCTGCGCCCTCGTAGGGCCGAAGCTCAGGGCCGTGTGCTAGACCGGGGGGGGGGGGGGGTAGCCTTGATATGATGGACGCACAGCCTGCATCGTTCCGGCACATTTTCTGGTTGAAAAAGTGAAGAATTCCCATAGATTTGTTTTTCTCTCTCCCCATATACCACACTCTCCATTACCTTTCTAGTTTATGAAATCCCGTCTTTTTGCTTTCCCGCGTCTCTTCCGTCTCACAGACTGGACGCAAAGTCGAATGTGTTTGCCTGAAAGTCGTCGGCCAGCACGTTCCAGTCCAGAAAGCTGGTGTCCCACTCCATGTTTGCGTCATCCGTGCCGTCCCCGAAATAGGTCGTCACGTCCACGTCCGGCAGCGTGACCGGCACCGCCGACGAGGTCGAGCAGGTTGTCGTCTGTGCCGGACCGCTGGCTCCTGGCACAGAAGGGAGGACCGCCTCGAGGTCGCAGGCGGTGGTGCCAGCCGTGTTGGCAATGGCAGGGACGGTATCCGCACTGCTGCTGTCGGTGGCGGCCGTCTTTTGCTGCAGGACGGCCTCGCGGACGCGCAGGGCCTTGTCGCGCAGGGCCGTCAGCACCGCCCACTTGGGGTTGGCGCGGGCGGTGCCGCCGCCGACGCGCTGGCGGCGCTGGCGGGCAATCTCGCTGTCAAAGGCCATGTTGACGGCGGCCCAGGCGCGCGCGATGCTGCCGCTGCCGCCCAGCGGCCGCACGCACAGGTGCCAGAGCAGGTAGAGGACGACGTGGTACTGGGGGTAGATGTCGCTGGACCAGCGGAAGCTCTGCAGCAGCTCGTCGGCCTCGATGGCCTGGCTGAGCTCGACAATCTGGCAGGCGCCCAGCAGGGACTCGTCCGTTGCGTGCGGCGCCCGGCTGCGGCTGTGGGAGCCGTCGGGGCCGTCGGGGCCGTCCTGGCTCTCTGGACGCCCGGCATCGTCCCGGCCGCCCTGGCTGGCCGTCACCAGCTGCAGCCGGCTGACAAAGTCGTACTTGAGCTGCACCATGCGCACCATCTGCACCGTCGCCCGCTGGATCGGCACCACCGGGTTGCACTGCCGCTGCAGCTCCTCCACGTAGGCCGTGTGCTCGCGCACGAGCTCGAGCCGCCGCGTCTCCGTCATCGCCGTCGGCGTCACCGTCATCTCGCGCTGCAGCAGCTGCATCATCTGCGTCAGCCGGTACATGCACATGGGCAGCGTCATGTCCGTCCAGCCCGGCCGCGCCGGCGGCAGCTCCTTCATGGCCGGGTCCATGTCGACGTCGTCGAGGTTGAGCGGGAACTTGATGTCCGACGCCTGGTCGAGCACGTCGATCGCGATCCCGTGGTCCTCGGCCGCTCGCGCGTCGTGGCTGAACAGGTGCCACCAGATCCGCCGCCGCATCTCCGCCTCAAACGGCGTCAGCCGGAAGTTGTCGCCGTCCCGGTGGAACCCGATCGACTGCGCCGCCCGCAGCACCGTGCCCTGCATCATCCATGCCGACCGGCCGGGCGACTGGGCCCTCGTCAGTCTCTGTGCTTACGTCAGCAAACTGCTCCGCTCAACGAGGGGGAACGAGGGGGGGCAGGGAGGGGCGACGCACGAGGAACAGGGTGAGCGCCTGCAGGCCGTAGACGGTCGGGTCCTCGAGAAAGTTGGACTGTGCCAGCGAGTACTCCAGGCCGGCCTTGAAGCGGTCGAGGGCGACGTGCTTGTCCTCGCCAAAGACGGCCTTGTACTCCTCGGGCAGGTAGCTGGTGGCGGCCGCAAAGTAGATGGAGAACAGGAGGCACTTGAGCGCCGGCTCTGCGCTCTCGGTCCCGTTGATGGCCGTGTACACCTGGATCTCTGCCGTCGGCACGTGCAGGATCTTGTCAAACGGCTCGACGTTTTGCTTGTACGTCTGCCAGAGCTGGATGGCCTGCGCCTTGGACGGGTGGAGGCTGTCGCTCCGTAGTCTGTTCCGACCGGGCGACCAGAAGAGGCCGAGCGAGGGTGTCAGGCCCCGGGCCGGCGCGTCGTCGTCCCTGCTGTCGTCGCCGGCCTCGGAGTCCTTGAGCGAGGCCAGCATGGACTGGATCTCCTGCTCCTCTTCCAAGATGCGCGACAGCAGGATCTCGTTGATGTAGCGGCACGAGTTCTTGAGCAGGATCTCCTCCGACACTGTCGATCCCGCGTCGTCGTCCTCGCCGCGGGGCGTGCTCGAGCCGGGGCTGGTCCGGGACCGGGACTGGCTGCCGGACGGCCGCAGCTGCTCGACAGCTGTTCCTGCCGTCTCGGCATGGCCAGCACGACCAGCACGGCCAGTACGGCCAGCACGGTCAGCACAGTCCGCGCCGTCGTCGCCGCTGCTGGACACGGCCACGAGGGTCCGCTCCAGCTGGACCAGCCGCGAGGCGATGTCGGCCATCGTCGCCTTGGGCTGGCGCGGCGCCCTGTCGCCCGGCGGATAGCAGCACAGCACCCCGGCCCGCGTGCAGTTGCCGCAGGGCAGGCCCTTGTCGCAGCGCACCTTGCGCCGGTGGCACAGCACGCACGACCGCTCTATGCCTCGCCGCAGCCGGCGCGACACGCGTGACACGGCACTCGCATCCGAGCTCGATCCAGTGCCGCCGGCTGCTGGCCGAGAGCCCGACTCTGCGGGCGATGGGCCGCGTCCTTGCATCGACAGAGTCTAGCTCGCCGCCGTGTTCCGCTGAAAATAGATCGGCCGGTCAAGCTGCGGGCGTCTCTTTGGACGGTGAAACATGACGAGAGAAATGCCGTCTGTCGCCATATTCATACGGCATGTATCTTACCTGTCAGCAGTCACGTGCAGTGTAGCTCTCCAGTCCTCGGACCCACTCGGATCCGTAGGCTAGCATCGTCGCTGGACGGCAGCATGTAGGCAGGGCGGCCACATGGACCCCTGGACGACCTCGCGCTGGCCGAATCGACAAGAGAGATTGCAAGAGTTCGAGTCGTGGGAAGGTCTCCAATCGGCTGCGTGCACGAGGTCACATTCACCAAGTTCGTATGTACGAGACAGTGCGTATGGGCCGTGCACGACAGTATCCACACGGACCGTCTGTTCCCTGTTTTCTCCAGACGTTGCAGGGATGGCTCCACAGCAGCTGATACAAGTAGTCGTGCTTGCGTCGGCTGCGTAACTTCTGGGGGAATCCTACCTTTCCCTGTCAACACCGACAATACCGCCAGGCGCCATCCCCCGCCTGTCTCATCCATCTCGGTTCCGGGCCATGACAGTCGCACAGCCATGGCCACACGATGGAACAAACGGCGCTTGATCGCCACATTCGTCCTCATTGGCGTTGTCAGCCTGCTGTACCTGCAGCACGACTCGGGCGCCCTGGCGCCATGGGAGGTCGAGCCCGGCAGCGACATCCGGCCGCCGGGGCCGCCGATTCCGCCTACGCAGCAGGGCGAGTCGCCGGCGGCGGCGGCCGACGACGGCAAGTTCCACTGGGCGAACCTGAAGCTGCACAACCCCGTGCCGGCCGAGTCGATGCGGCCGGTGCCGTCGGCCAGCGCGGAGATGCTGCGGGCGATCCCCAAGATCCAGCACACGTTTGGGGCCGAGACGGAGGCGGCGAAGCGGGTGCGGCTCGAGCGGCTGGCGCTGGTCAAGGCCAACTTTACGCATGCGTGGACGGGCTACAAGACGAATGCGTGGATGAGCGACGAGGTGCGCCCGATCAAGGGCGGGGGCGTCGAGCGGTTTGGCGGCTGGGCCGCCACGCTGGTGGACTCTCTGGGTATGTGATTGGTGGTGGTGTCGTTGGTGTCGTTGGTGTCGCTGACTCCCACTGACGTCGTCTCCCAGACACGCTGTGGATCATGGGCGAACAGTCCGAGTTCGAGGCGGCCATTGCGGCCATTGACAAGATCGACTTTACGACGTCCAGCGAGGAGGAGGTCAACGTGTTCGAGACGACGATCCGCTACCTCGGCGGGTTCCTGGCGGCGTACGACCTCTCGGAGGGCCAGTACCCGTCGCTGCTGAAGAAGGCGGTGGAGCTGGGCGACATGCTGTACGTGGCGTTTGACACGCCCAACCACGTGCCGATCGCGCGGTGGAAGTTTGGCGAGGCGCGCAAGGGGGTGTCGCAGCGGGCGTCCAAGACGGCGCTGGTGTCGGAGCCGGGCTCGCTGTCGATGGAGTTCACGCGGCTCAGCCAGCTGTCGGGCAACCCCAAGTACTACGACGCGGTGCAGCGGGTGATGGACCTGTTTGCCGACCAGCAGGACCGCACGTTTGTGCCGGGGCTGTGGCCTGTGACGGTCAACACGGAGCAGGGTGACTTTACGGGCGGTTCGGGCTTCACGATTGGCGGCATGGCCGACTCGCTCTACGAGTATCTGCCCAAGGTGAGTGGGGGGGGGTTGATGGGGGGATGAAACATGGAGTATGGAATGTGCAGCTGACAGACACAGGAATACCTCATGCTGGGCGGGGCCAGCGAGCAGTACCGCACCATGTACCTCAAGGCGCTGGCGGCCATGGACGCGAACCTGTTCTTCCGGCCGCGGACCAAGTCGGCGCGGCCGATGCTGTTTGCGGGCGACAAGACGGTGGGCCGGGGCATCGACGCGGCGCTGATCCCGACGGTGCCGCGGGTGCAGCACCTGGGCTGCTTTGCGGGCGGCATGGTCGGGCTGGGGGCGCGGCTGTTTGGGCGGCCGGCGGACATGGAGACGGCGCGGCAGCTGGTGGAGGGCTGTCTGTGGGGGTACGAGAACGCGCCGAACGGGATCATGGCCGAGATCATGCAGGTGTCGCCGTGTCCGCGGGCCGAGGCCGAGTGCATGTGGAGCGACAAGGACTGGTACGGCGACGTGATGCGCAAGAGCCGGCACGGCGCCAACGCGGCGGCCGACGGGACCATCGACGTGGCGGCGCTGGTGACGGCAGACCACCTGACGCCGGGCGTGGTCCGCTACGACGACACGCGCTACATCCTGCGGCCCGAGGCCATCGAGAGCGTGTTTGTGCTGTACCGCCTCACGGGCGACGCCTCGCTCCTGGACCGCGCCTGGGGCATGTTCGAGGCCATTGTGCGCGCCACCACCACGCCCATCGCCCACGCCGCGCTCGCCGACTGCACGCAGCCCAACCCGCGCGCCAGCATGGTCGACAGCATGGAGAGCTTCTGGCTGGCCGAGACGCTCAAGTACTTTTACCTGCTGTACGCGTCGCCCGACCTGGTCAGCCTCGACGAGTACGTGCTCAACACGGAGGCGCACCCGCTGCGGCGGCCGCGCGCGTGAGGGTAGAGCGAGAGAGCAAGACGGCGAGGGGAGAGCTGGGAAAAGAAAGAGAAGAAACGGGCAGGGAATCGTTCATCGAGGTCGGTGTGGCGTTTACGCTGGGGGGGCCTCGCCAGACGTCGACAGCGTGTTGGCAGGCAGCATGCGGGACGGCGGACCACCCGCAATGTTTTTTTTTTTTCTTATTGGCCCTCTTGGGCCTCGACAGCAGCAGAGTCGAGCAGGAAGCTGGTCTGGCCGTGATGGAATACATAGACAATGAAACAAAGCCACGGCCACACGCCACAGAAGCACAGCCACCATAGCCCAGCCACTAGCCCAGCCACTAGCCCACCACCCAGCCACTAGCCCACCACCCAGCCACTAAACCCTCCACCAGCCCCAACACAAGGCCACCCCGCAAGTTGGGACGCGTCGCGACGTTTTCAATTCGGCCTCATTGCCAGCACCGACATCCCGCCTCACACGCGCTCCGCCATGGCCCTCCCGCTGCCGCCGGGCATCACGCCCGCCGAGGTGTCGTTCCTCTGCGAGATGGAGCTGGTGACTGTTGTTCCGCGTCAGCGTCTGGACCCGATCCGCCTGCTGGGAGTAGGTTCTCCCGGGGTCCACCTCCCCTCCTCCCCTCCTCTTTCCTCTCGTCCCCCCCCCCCCCGCTGACCGCCAGGGCGAGACGCCCGCGCTGCGTCCGCCGCACCGCGCCGTGCTGCCCCTGTGGCTAGCCCTCCTGCTGAAGCGCCAGCGCCGCGCCAGCATCGTCGCCCCGCCCTGGCTGCACCCGGCCAGCCTGCAGGAGCTGGTGCGCATCGAGACCGTCGGCGGCGGCGGCACCGACGACGGCGACGGCGACATCTCCATGTTTGCGCCGCCGCCGCCGCCGCCACGCCGCGCCGACGCCCGCGGCACCGCCCACGGCTATGCGGCACAGGCCCGCGGCAGCAGCAGCAGCAGCAGCTTCACCGTCTCCCCCCCCTTTCTCCCCGCGTCCACCGCCGACGCCCCCGCCGGCTTCCTGCCCTACCACTGGTTCGAGCTCGCCGAGATCCTCCTCGCCCACGCCCCCGACGACCTGCCCGCCCCGCCCGGCGAGGTCCGCGGCCTCCTCCGCGACCTCGCCGAGGCCCGCGCCGCCAAGGTCCGCCAGCTCGCCGCCGCCGCCGCTGCCGCCAGCGCCGGCCTCGCCCACAGCGACACCCGCCTCCCCGCTGCCCCCCTCGCCGCCAACCTGCGCGGCATCGGCGCCATGGAACTCGCCGAGTCCCGCGGCCTCGTCGCCGCCGTCCACAGCGGCGTCCGCCGTCTGGGCGCCGCCGCCGAGGCCAGCCGCCGCGACGACGACGACGCCGACATGGCCGACGGCCCCGGCGGGCGCGGCTACGACGACGACGACGACGATGACGACGACGACATGGGCTTATGAGAACTTCGTCCATCACCGCCTTGTCCGCTCGGTGCTCTGCTGCTGACACATCGTGACGTCGTCGTCATTTTCGCTACCGTTCTACCAAGTCTATCATTGCAAAATCAACCGCCTAAGCTCAGCCTCAAATCCCTCGACTTCCTCCCTCTAGTCAAACACGTCTGCCGCATACCGCTCGTTGCGCATGCTGTCGAACCAGGCCTGCGTCTCTGCCTCCGTCTCGGCCGCGCCCTCGGCCGCCTTGGCCTCGCTGTGCATACGCAGCATCGCTTCCTTGACCCCGGCGCCGACCCGACGCGACCCGCACACATACATGTGGCCGCCGCTCTTCCACAGCTCCAGCACGTCGACCCGGTCGTGGTATAGCCGGTGCTGCACGTGACGGCACTGGGAGGCCACCGCGTCGCTCGTGGCGTCTGGCGCCCGGCTGTATGCCCGTCGCACATCGACCACGCCGCCGGCCGTCCACCGGTCCAGCTCGTCGCGGTAGAGATCCTCGGCCGGGCCGCGGCAGCCGAAGAAGAGCATTGCCGGCGCCAACTGACGTCCAGCGGCCTGCATAGCTGCCCGCTCCTGGATGAAGCCGCGGAACGGCGCCAGTCCGGCGCCCGCTGCCACCATGATCACCGGCACGTTCTCTGCGTCCTGCGGCAGGTGGAACGCGCTGTGGCTCGGCTTCACTGACACGTGGACCATGTCGCCTGCTGCTGCCCGCGACAGGTAGTTGGATGCCACGCCCTCGTACACACCCTTGCCCGACAGCGCCGGCTCGGCCAGCACCGAGTATGTCAGCGAAACGCGGCCGGCATTCCACAGGGGCGAAGACGAGATGGAGCTGTTCTGTGTTAGTGTCCAGGACCACGAGAATTCGGACTGCCGGCATTCTTACTATTGGCGCACGCGCATCGGCGGCAGCAGCGCCAGGAAGGCGCCAAACGACAGGTCGACGTCTGGGAACCGCTCGAGCAGGTCGAGAATCGAGAGCCGCTTGGCGCTGATGTCTGCGGCATAGTCGTCGCCGGCCAGTCGTTGCAGCTCGGCCTTGGTCTCTGCGCTCGTGGCCGCGTTGATGAGCACCGTGATGCCCTGTTGTTTCTGTTAGCAAATAATGGCAACATTTCTGTGCTTCTGCTTCTGCTTCTGCTTCTGCTTCGATTCGCTTCTGCTTCGATTCGCTTCTGCTTCGATTCGCTTCTGCTTCGGCTTCTGCTTCGGCTTCTGCTTCGGCTTCTGCTTCTGCCTCGCTTCGCTTCGCTTCGCTTCTCTACTTACCCGCTTCGTCGCCTGCTGCCCCAGCTCATAGTACGCGCCCAGAACCACGTAGACCGCCGTTGGCCGGTCGGTCGGCGGGCTGACCTGCGCCGACACACCGTTTGCCGGCGACCGGATGGCAATGTTGGCGTCCCACGGCAGCTGGAAGCGCCGCATCGCCCGTCTGATCGTCGCCTGGCTGTTGAACGGCAGCACCGCCAGGTAGTCCCCCGCCCGATATGTCGTCCCGCTCGGCAGCTCAATCTCAATGTGGTTCTTCCTGCGCGACGTCGTCGGCGCCTCCTCATCGCTGACGTCGGCCAGCACCCTCGCCGCCACCACCTGCGCCTCGCGCACATCCTGCCGCTGTGCTGACGCCCGCGGCACCGTGATCTCGACGTCCAGTGCTGCCGCCTCTGCTGGCCCTGCCGCCTCTCCATTGCCGTTCGCCCGCACGTCCGTCACGCCGTAGCGCTCCTGCAGCGCCGGGAACAGCACGTTGTCCTCCCACGCCTCAAAGTCCTCAAACATGTTGCCCTCCGCCGCGTCCGTCAGGCCGATCGGTGCGATGCGCGCGCCTCCCTTCGCCTCCAGCGTGGTGTCCACCAGCTTGGGGATCCGGTGGAACGTCCGCGCCCAGTCGTGGTTGCCACAGCCAAACACGGCATAGGAGACGCCCTCGAACGGGCCGTTCACAGCCTCTCCCTCCCCGGCCGCCTTCCTGTCGCCATCCACTCCGCTCAGCCAGCCCACAAACGAGGCCGCGTTGTCCGGCGGCTCGCCCTCGTACGACGCCGTCACGATCACCACCGGCCGGTCCGTCGGCAGCGCCTCTTTGGCCTCATCCAGCGGCTTCACCACGTCGGCACGGAACCCGTGTGCCTGCGCGTCGGCGGCCAGCCGGTCCGCCATGGCCTCGCACGTGCCGCTGTTGGACCCGTAGTAGATGTTCAGGGGGAGCCCCTTGACGGTGCCGTTGGTCTTGGTGTCATCCGCCGCCGCTGCTGTCGCCGCCTTCTTGGCCGTCGCTTTTGCCGCATTCCGGCCGCCAGCCAGCCGGTGCTCCATGATCGTCGGCGTCAGGCCCTCGCGCAGCTGCGCGTGCATGAAAAAGTCCTTGGGCTTGAACGTCATGGTCTCCTTGATGGTCAGCTCGTAGTCGGGATTGTCGAAGCGGAACGTGAAGTTCTGCAGCAGCATGGCCATGGTGATCAGGCTCTCCTGCCAGGCAAACGGCCGGCCGATGCAGGCTCGCGCGCCGTTGCCAAAGGGCTTCCAGCAGTTGGGGAACGCGCGGTTGAGCCGATCAAAGTTCTCGTCCATCATGCGCTCCGGCTTGAACTCCTTGGCGTCCTCGCCGTACACCGTCGGGTCCAGATGCGACCGCATGAACAGCATCAGCACGTTCTGGCCGGCCTTGACAAAGTACTTGCCGCCGATGACCTCGTCCTTGTGCGGCGCCACCATGATGGCCGGGATGGTGGCGGTGACGCGCAGCGTCTCCCGCAGGATGGCTGCGATGTAGCGCAGCTTCGGCATGTGCTCCGGCAGGATCGGCCCGGTGCCGACCACCTCGTCGACCTCCTGCTGCGCCTTCTTCAGGGTCTCTGGGTAGCGCAGCAGGTAGTAAAAGGCAAACGACAGCATGCCCGACGTCGTCTCGTGCCCGGCGATCAGAAAGGTGATGAGGTTGTTGATGATGGCCTTGTCGTCCAGCTTCTCGCCCGTCTTTGGGTCCTTGCCCTGAAGCATGGCCGCCATCAGGTCCTTGCGGTCGGACGGCGGGTTCTGCTCCTTGCGTGCCTGCAACACCCCGTCGGCCGTCTCCTGCATCACGGCAATGTCTGCCCAGTACTTCTGGTCAACCGCTCTGTACACAAACGCCGGCAGAGGCGGCCGGCGGCTGCGGTTGCCAGACTCGGTCAGGTACGACCCCATGGCCTCCACAAAGGGGTGCATGTCTGTGCGATAGAAGCTGTTGAAGCGGTAGCCCATGGCGCACAGGGCCAACGTGTCCAGGGCCAGCCGTGTAAAGTCCTCGGGGACCATGATGGGCTCTTCCGGGCCGTGGCGTGCCCACTTCAGGGCCAGCTGAGAGGCAATGTCGTGCATCTCGTCAAACATGTGCCGGATGGGCATGGGGCCAAAGGCAGGTGTGAGCACACGGTGTGCCTTGCCCCAGTTGGGCTCATCTCGCTCGGCCTGGGCACGGTTAGCCAGGGTGTGCCAGAGGCTTGGGAGGGGGGGGGGGGGGGGGGGGGGGGGGGACCGGGGGGGGGGGGGGGGGGGGGGGGGGGGGGGGGGGGGGGGGGGGGGGGGGGGGGGGGGGCACGACATGGCGTGTACAACTTACTGTGAAAAGGCCGTCGTGTACGCCATTGCGAACTTGCTGTGTGTACCGTTAGCCAGTTGGATGACTAAACGGAGAAAAGGCTGTGAAACGCACCCTTAACGACTTGCTGAGAGACTTTCCGAAGCGTTTCTCGTCACAGCATTCGTTGACAAGCGCATAGCTGGAGACAACATAGAACACATTGTTGCCCGGAAAGGTCATCCGGTAGATGTCGCCTGGGCCGTTAGCAAGAGCAAGCCGTGACGGCAGCGAACCGACGGGCAAAACTCACCATATTGTTCTGCCAGGCGATAAAAGCTCTGCGTAGGCACCTCGGCATCAATGTCCATGAGGTTGCCCAGAACAGGCAGCCCGGTAGGGCCGGGGACGGGCTCAATGTCGACGGTCATGCTGAGCAGTGATTTTTCAGGCCGTTGTCTCTGAATTTTAAGACAAGAAAAAAGCAAGACAGCAGTTAGATGGATGCCGTTCTCTGTGCTACACAATACGTGTATTTTTGCACACACCTCTCAGACACGACGAGATGGCCAGACCAGCAACGGCAGATGAACCGGCCTTATATGCAGGGCGGCACGGCAGAGCGATCTCGCCGCGTCAGAGAGACATCGAGCCACATGTGTGCCGTGAGAAACGGTGTGCCTCGGCCATGGTCGTGGCGTGTGCAGAAACCGGGATTCGGCGAGTCCAAGCTTTGGCTGCAGGCAGGTTGCATTTGCAAAGTCCCACGAATCTGTTCTTGTTGGGTTCCAGCTGTTGCGGGTCCACGACAGAGCAAAGAGAGAAAGGGCCAAGCCAGGCATGAATCAAGGAGAGGCAATTACGACCGGCTTACGTAGCACCAGCAGAGGCGCGGCTTCCCGCCAGGTTGGTTACGCTCCAGTCGGTGTCCGTCCATTGGAGAGACGGGCTGGGGAGCAGAGAAAAAGCCCGCGTGGCCCAGAACTCATCAGGAGTTCAGAGGGAAGAAGCCGGTCCGTCGTGTCATTCTCCGAAATCAAGATCTGACCAAATCCGATCCGCTTTCACGTCTCAACGGCATTAGCGTAGACAGAACCAATCTGGCGTGTCTACAAAGTATTTTGTCCCCTTTCTGCTAGAACGTGCTATATGCCGGATGCGCATCTGGAGATGCTCTTCCCGGTGCTAACGCATGAAACGGGCGCTAGCGTTCCATCTTGCGCTCTCGTATCTCGTTTTTGTTGAGCCGGCGCTATCTCGCGAGTTGGCCCCGCGCCGAAAAACGCCACTCTTCTCGGAGCTGTTTGTCGTTTTGGGCACTATTCGTGCAGCCATAGTCGTTCCATCTTGACGAAATCGGGCCCCCTGTTCAGGGAGGCGGCCCTTCCGTGCCTCGGCTCAGCGATAAGGGCTCTGATAAGGCCGGCGGTCGTGGCTTTCCATAAACACCGACGGCCTTTTACGAATCTGTCCAAACCCGGCCAGTGGGGCCCTTCTGCATCCAACTGGACAGCATCGGAAGGCTCGCGGCCAGACAACGGGAAAGAGCGATGGCAGTGCTGGGCTGTTTGTTGCCAAGGACCTGAACTGTGATAGTTTTGGGGGGAATTCATCCGTGCCACCATCTCTCTGACCGTTTGTGTTTGGATGTGCACCAGCTGCAGCAAGCGTGGCGGGACGGCATGGCGTGCTCGACGACAGATAGCCGCTTTATCGTCACTCTTTTTTTCCCTTCGCGTCATAAGCGGAGACGCTGAGGCGATGAACATGAGGCAATCTAGACGGACTGGCCGGAGTCTGCAATAGATCGGCGCTTTTCGACCTCATATTGTCTTTCCTGTCTTGCTCGGTGTTTTTGTGTGTTCTGCTGCCACTCATTGCCGCGAATCTCAGCTTGGCCTCCAGTCCACGCTCGCCACGCTGAGGCCTCCGTCCTGATAAGATGCCATCGTATGGCAGCACGCGGAGACATGGCGTCGATGCGCCGGCCAAGGGTGCTGCCACGAGCAGTTCCGTGTTGGCAGTCCCCAACAGAAGCAGCAGTAGCAGCAGCAGCAGCAGCTCCTCGACGCCGCTGTTGCAGTCGGTCGACGGTGCAGACGAGAGCAGCCGGCTGGAACACGCCCACGACACGGTCCCCGATGACCACTCGCCTGAGAGACGGCTGGGCATCGCCGGAACCGTCTTTCTCATCCTCAACAAGATGATTGGCACCGGCAGTGAGTCGACCTGGCAGATCTGACTGCCCACTGGGCAGACACATGCCGTCTCGTCTTCGCGGGCTGACTCCTCCTCCCATCTCCCCCCCAGTCTTCTCCACGCCTTCCAGCGTCTTTGCGGCCACCGGCTCGGTCGGGCTGTCGATCCTCCTCTGGCTCGTGGGAGGCATCATCATCATGGCCGGCCTCAGCACGTACCTCGAGTTCGGCCTGGCCATCCCGCGCTCGGGCGGCGAGAAGAACTACCTCGAGCGCGTCTACCGCCGGCCACCGCTGCTGGCCACGTGCATGCTGGCATCGCAGATGGTCCTGTTGGGCTTCTCGGCCGGCAACGCGCTCGCCTTTGGCCGCTACGTCCTGTATGCCGCCAGCGACGGCGGCTCCATGGGGGCGACCGACGGCTGGCTGGCCCGCGCCATTGGCGTCGTGCTGGTCGTCGCCGTCATCGCCCTGCACTCGGTGGCGCCGCAATGGGGCATCCGGCTGTTCAACGCGCTCGGCGTCTTCAAGGTCGGCGTGCTGGCCTTCATCGTCGTCACCGGCTTCGCCGCCCTCGCCGGCTTCCGTCGCGTGCCCGACCCCCACAACTTTGACCGGCTCTTTGACCTGAGCGATCTCGGCCGCTACGGCGGCGGCGGCGCCTACGCCTACGCGTCTGCCCTGCTCAGCATCGTCTACAGCTTCAAGGGCTGGGAGAACGCCAACTACGTGCTGTCCGAGGTCCGCAATCCGCGCCGCACCCTCATGGTGGCTGGCCCTCTCGCCGTCGGCCTCTGCACCGTGCTCTACGTCCTCGCCACCATTGCCTATTTTGCTGCCATCCCCGCCGACGATCTTGCTGCTTCCGACGTCATCGTGGCCGGCCTCTTCTTCCGCAACGTCTTTGGCGACGGCGCCGCTGCCCGCGTGCTGCCCATCTTTGTCGCGTTCAGCAATCTCGGCAACGTCCTGGCCGTCAGCTTCGCCCACGCCCGCTTCAACCAGGAGCTGGCCCGTGAAGGCATCTTGCCCTTCAGCCGCCTGCTGGCTTCCAACCGGCCCTTTAACGCGCCAGCTGCATCGGTATGTGCTTCTCCCCCCCCCCCCCCCCCTTCCTCTTGTTTTTGCCATCGGTTCCAGTGCCAACCGAGTCACAGCTCGTTCTGCACGGCATCGTCACCATCATCATATTGGTGGCCCCCCCTCCCGGCCCGGCCTACAACTTCATCATCAACCTCTACGTCTACCCGGGCACGGTGGTCAACATCTTTGTCACCGGCGGCCTGCTGTATCTGCACATCAACCGCAAGAAGGAGGGCTGGTCGTCGCCGTGGCACACGCCCTGGCCCGTGGCCATACTCTTTCTGCTGAGCAACGTCTTCCTGATGCTGGTGCCGTTCTGGCCGCCGGCGCCCGGGTGGGACCCGGAGGGCTATCCGTACTACATCTTCCCCGTCGTGGGCGTCGGCGTCCTGGTGCTCGGCGCAGCGTACTGGCTGGCATGGACCCAGATCGGCCCTCGGCTGGGCGGCTATCGGCTGGAGCCAGAGCATGTGCGTGGCGATGATGGTGTAGTCGTCGTGCGGTATAAGCGGCTGAAGAAGGATGCTACCGAGGAGGTGGAGCAGTGATGTCTTGGTTTTCGATCAGGAAAGGGATCTGTTCGAATTCAGCTTCGTTCGTGGTAGCCATTGGAGAGCCCTGATGAGTAGAGGACGAATGGCAGTAGCCGTGGCAGGACACCTTTTTTAGCTTCCGCGGTCACACGCTAGCATTAATAAGAAATAACGACGGAGAATGCCAATTCTGCCTGGACCCTCGATCTGTGTTTAGGGGGCAGCTAGCAGTAATGTAATCTGTTGGTCAATCGTATTCAGATGGCCCGCTGGAAGCTTGGGCGTAAGCTTACGAAGTAACCCTATATGTGCATCGGTGACCTCGGTCATAATAGAAGCCACCCAAGCAATCTAGACCTTCTTGGACCCATCTCCGAGGAGCACATTCCGGCGGCAGAGCAACTCTTTTGCCAGAGATGATGCGCTTACTATGTAATACGAGTGCTCGTACGAACTCCTCTCCAAGGAACCGAGTGCGGATCAGCAATGGCGCCAGAAACCAGTCTGTCCTGGACCGGGCAGCAGGCTCTCTGCTTCCCCCTATTACGATTTTCTGCATCACCGTCCCGGTTTTAAATTTCATCGTAGCCCGGGCCCCGCCTTTCCTCCCTTTCCATTTAAGCTTGTCTTGTTCTATGTTGGAAGTGTCTGAGAAACGGTAGACATGTGCTTCTCGCCTGGTTCCCGTCTGCATGCCATGTGTGCTCCAAAGCACCCAGTCCACTCTCGGCTGATGTCTTTCGAGATGTGTGCCGCCATGTGATTCAATCTCGCGCATCTGTAACATGTACTCGTCGTCCTTTTTGTCTTTTTTTTCTTTCTCCCTTTTTTTTCTCTCCCTTTTTTTTCCTCCCTTTTTTTTCCTCTTACTTTTTTTTTCTTTTTTGTAGACCCGCATCTCGGCCAATCCCTTCCAGGGTTGACATGGTGGAAACCTAGACTTGCGCGACTTGAAACGACATGCTGATCGGACCATGGCTGCGCACGGATAAACGTCGATAGCGAAGAACTGCCCTCTGTACATAGCAGCCGCAGAAGCGAAATTGGCTCACCTCGACGACGACTGTCGCAGCAATGTCTCTTTCGCATGCGGAGACTCTCTGGACGGCCGGCGCACATGACTTGTGGATGTTCGTATCTCTGCGCCCACCCACCCAGAGCCGGATCCCGCAGTCGTTGTACTGCGTAGGTGCTTATTTCGGATCGTCACCTCTCCACAGACGTATCATGGAAATTGAACCCACTTTTAAACCTGCACCGCCCGCGCTGCCGTCTCGGGCTTGCTTGTAGGCAGGCCACCTTGTCTCTGCCTTCCCTTGCACGCCTCCTAGTGGCCTCTTGCCACATGGGCCGAGTACTCGTCGCCGTCGAACAGCGCCAGTTTCAGATAGCACCCGCCCATGGCAAGAATGCATCCAGATCTTGTCACGCTGCACGCCAGGGACGGTGAGACTGTCGACAACTTGCATGTGCCACCACTCTGCACGTCAGACGGACCTCGTTTGTCACAAGATGGCCGCCCTTTCTCTGCCCTCGTATACTCCGTACGGCCAGCGCCTATCCTCCCCAAGACAGACGGGCAACCAATGCGGAGAGCCGCTTGCACACCCTCCCCCCCTTCTCGGCTCTTCCTGCAGACACCCCCAGTTTTTTTCGTCTTATTTGCTAATGAGTGTTGTGACGGTCTTGCTTGGTTCGGCACCGTCCTCTGGTCGTGATCCGCGCCGAATACAGGCTTCCTCCCTTGCAATGTTGCTCATTCCTGCGTGGCCTCCCTTTTTTTTTTCTCTTTTTTTTTTTCTGTTCACGTCCATCTTCTCTTCTACACCTCTACTCTTCAGCCTCTTGGCCAGTCTCTCGTTTCCAGCCCTTATATAACAACACGCCACTTTGCCTCCTGACGACGACCACACCCTTCGTTCTGGTCGTCATCGACATGTGATCATTCTTTTTCTTTTGCCTGCACGATCTGCTCCGTCGGCGACTCACGATCTTTGCCATTCTTTTCCTGTCTTCTCCGGCTGCCGCTATTTTCCTTGACCACACTGATATTCCAGATGGCCTCCGCCGTCGTGAACGGCCTTCGTCGGTGGGCGTTGGGCCAGCTGCGGCCTATGTACGACGAGCTGCCGGTCGAGGAGCGCATGGACGAGGAAACAAAGGAGGAGGAGCTGAGCGAGTCCAGCGTGTCCAGCCGGTCCAGCAGCACGCCCGGATACGTTTCCGGCGGCCTGGCGTACGGCCGGAAAGAGCTTGGCCCAGCTGCCGCCATCATCCGCCTGCTCACCTTGCTCCCCATCCTGGCGATCCGGCTCCTGCACGCCGGCTGGATCTTGCTGACCGATCCGGCTCGACGACGAGTCTCCCGTGTCCAGGCCGTCTGGCCTCTCGTCTACAACAGGCTCGGCTTCTTCCGGGTGTGTGTGCCCTCCTTTTTCCAGCCCACCGATCCCGGCACCGCCCGGAAACTGCACCCTTCTGCATGGCTCGGTATGGACTTGCTTTGTTCTCTTTGTCCCCCCCCCCCCCCCCCCCCCCCCCCCCCCCCCCCCTCCCCCCCCCCCCCCCCCCCCCCCCCCCCCCCCCCCCGCCCCCCCCCCCCCGCGGCCGGCGGGG
>JANSMH010000050.1:0-122284 GCA_029299595.1 Grosmannia serpens | reverse complement strand
TTTACTTTTGCTTCTGCCTCTCGACAGCCATCGCCATGACCACGACCTGCCACCACCACCACAACGACCACTGCCACCGTCGCTCGCCTCCTCTCTCACATACCCGTCCCTGTGCCGATAGATTGACCATCACCGCTTCTTCGATGGCCCCTGGCCCCTCGAACTTTGCACCCTCTTCTTCCTCCGTCCCTTCTTCTCTCCCTCTCGCCCCCTCTACGGCTTCTCCCTCCTTTTAACAAGCCCTCCCTTTACCACCGCTCCCATGTTGCAGAGTCTCCTACCCAGTCTTCGCGACCGAGACCCGCCAAAGCCAAGGTTCCTTCGTCTCCCCTTCCCCCTGTCTGCCTACCAAGTTACATACAGGCGCCGCTCCCATCGTCATATGCCATACCAACCCCTCACCCCACTTTGTCGCACTTTAGTCTCTAGCCTTACGCTGCTTGCATGCATATCATGTATACCGTGGCGTATATCGAGAACCAGCTAACTCGTGTCTTCAATAGGCCGCCTCACCACTCTAGCTTGAACCAATCTCCGGCTGCATCCTCTTCTGCCGATGACGCTGCCGAGAACACTGCCGATGAAGAAGACTCCGAAGATTACTGCAAGGGCGGATATCACCCCGTGGAGATCGGCGAGAACTTCAATGACGGCAGATACATTGTCGTCCGCAAGCTAGGCTGGGGCCACTTCTCTACTGTCTGGCTCTCGCGCGACACGGTCACCGGCAAGCATGTGGCACTAAAGGTCGTGCGGTCTGCCGCCCACTATACGGAGACCGCCATCGACGAGATCAAACTCCTCAAAAAGATCGTTCAGGCAAACCCAAGCCACCCCGGTCGCAAACACGTCATCAGCCTGCTGGACTCCTTTGAGCACAAGGGCCCGAATGGCACCCACGTTTGCATGGTTTTCGAAGTCCTCGGCGAGACCCTCCTGGGCCTCATCAAGAAGTGGAACCATCGTGGCATCCCGATGTACCTTGTCAAACAGATTACTAAGCAAGTACTACTGGGTCTTGACTACCTCCACCGCGAGTGCGGCATCATCCACACCGATCTCAAGCCGGAGAACGTCTTGATTGAGATCGGCGACGTCGAGCAAATAGTCAAGAAGGTCGTCAAGACCGACAACACAGACAAAGAGAACAACCGTAACGGCCGCCGGAGGAGAAGAACCCTCATTACCGGAAGCCAACCGTTGCCGTCGCCTCTGAATGCGAGCTTCGGCCACTCCAGCCCTTTTTCCACCTCCAACTCCCACTCCAACCTCGGCCAGGTGCTGCACGACTGTATGTTTACTCTCGCGACTCCCACTTCTCGGCCTTGTTACGCACGCTTACTGACCGTATGTGCAGGGGCGCAAAAATCCAACTCGCCGGCAGGCGTGGACAGGGACTCCAAGGATTCTCTTGCCGAAGAGGTGCAGAAAAAGAGAGAGCAGACTGAGTAAGGGCCTGGATCGTTGCCGTCCTTGTTCTCCTTCCCCCCCTGCTGACCGTCTCACAGGGACATCCTCGCCAAGAAAGTATCAAACGTGACTCTGGACAAATCACCCCCTCACCATTCCGCATCTCCCTCCGATGGCGACAAGCGAAAGGTCGACGACAAAGGCCTTGATATCATCAGCGTCAAAATAGCCGATCTTGGCAACGCCTGCTGGGTCAACCACCACTTCACAAACGATATCCAGACTCGGCAATACCGGTCTCCGGAGGTTATCTTGGGCGCCAAATGGGGAGCCAGCACAGATGTGTGGAGCATGGCTGCCATGGTGAGTGTCGCTCTGGTTCCTGCTCGCATAGTTTTGGACCTAGCTTATAACCCGTCAGGTATTCGAGCTTATTACCGGCGACTACCTCTTTGACCCGCAGTCGGGAACCAAGTATGGCAAGGACGACGACCACATCGCCCAGATTATAGAGCTGCTTGGGCCCTTCCCAAAGTCCCTCTGCCTGTCTGGCAAATGGTCACAAGAGATTTTCAACCGCAAGGGTGACCTGCGGAACATCCATCGCCTCCGCCACTGGGCGCTGCCGGACGTGCTTCGCGAGAAATATCATTTCCGAGACGATGAGGCGAGACGCATCTCAGAGTTCCTGCTTCCTCTCCTCGAGCTTGTCCCCGAGAAGCGTGCTAATGCCGGCGGCATGGCAACGCACCTGTGGCTGGACGACACACCGGGCATGCACGGTATCAAAATAGAAGGCGTCGAGGTGGGCAGCCGGGGAGACGGCATAGAAGGCTGGGCAACGGAGGTTCGAAAACGGTAAAGGAGTGCTAGACAAAGTTTCGAACTCCGCGGCCTCTTGCCTGTATATCTTTTTATGATCATGTCCCTCTCTCCCTCTCCTCATCCCCTCCCATTTTCGAAACCCATGTTTTTGGTCTTTTCCATCTCCAACGAGACTCTCCAAACCCTCCACCACATATCCTGATTGCCTCCTGTTGTTCTGACGAGTGGGGGGTACGAGCGGACCGCTCCGTACGGAACTTTCCTATCTCATTTGTCGTTGGTTTTGTGCTGTCCATAACTGGAACATAGATTTGTATTGCCGTTTTGTTGTTGTGCTGTCATTGCATGAGGCACTGCAGTGTTTCAATGGCGGCCGCCTCTCGTCCTTCCATCCAGCTGCAAATCCCTGCCGTCTTACCCTCTCTGACGGGCATGTTAACATCGCTGCAGACACGAGGTACAGAACTGCGAATACTCTCGTACACTGTGGAAAGGGTGTTTGTTTTGGAGGGCCTGGATGCTTGGCTGTCTCGGGGCGAGCCTAGTCCTGCTCGGCGGAGGACGGCCTTCCAAGTCGACATTTAACCGTATCTATACTAGCCAGAGACCCCCCAAAGCTGTTGCAATAATACACTATATGAATCAAAGAAAATAACCTGCCGGTGAGAGTTGTCGTCCGCGGTGACAGATCTACGGCAGGACGCAGGAAGACAGATGTTTAGGTCTGGCCAACGACTGCTGCTACCAGACAACGCGGCAAATCATACAGATAGCCGTGTCCGAAGCCCTATTAAAACCTGCATTTTCATTCTACCCAACGCCCTCCCATGTACGCCCCAAGCACCACGCCCACCTATTTCTTCTTGTTCCGCTGCTTGGCCTTTTGCGTCATCCGGCGGAAGGCCTCCATGCTGCTGGCACCAATCGGCCGGAACTCCCCCCCCGTCCTGTTTCCGTCAAACGTGCTCTTGGGAGCAATTGTGTACGACTGTGGCAGGCCCACTGGTTGTGCCCGGTTCGGGTTTACCACTGGCGGTGCCAGCTGCAGCTCCTTGTCGAGCTCGAAGCGCGATATGGGCCGCTCAGTAAGCGTGTACTGGCTCTGGGTGCCCTGCTCGGCAATCTTGGCAGCACTACAGGAGAGACGGCTGGTTAGAGGAAGGCACAGTACAAAGTGTAGAAGTTGGGTGTGGGAGGTGGCCCACCGATAGTCGTAGTCGCGAGTCTCGACGTAGCGTTTCTTGAAGTCGTCAGTCTTCTTGAGGATCGGCCGGCTCCACTCGCCCACCAGACGCTCGGCCATGCGCTTGATCGTAGGCTCCGCTCGCTTGCTGCGCGTGTAAAACAGCACCACCTTGCCGATGCCGCTGCTCAGAAGAGCGTCCTTCTCGATCGGTAGCTTCGTGAGACACGTGAAGATATCGCGCTGGATGGTGTAGCTGGGCAGCGAGCCGTCGTTGAGCGGCTCCAGAAAGAATTTGACTGACTGCAGGAAGTTGGTTTCTGGGTCTAGCACCGTCTCCTGGATGTCGTTGCGGTTCAACACGGACATGACCTGCGGCAGCAGCTGCAGCTTGCTCACCGCCGGTCGGCCCTCTGCACGTGCGTCAATATCGGCCATACAGGCCTTCTCCATCCTGATCTTGAGTTGTGCAATCTCCTCGTCGGCGGCTTGTTCGAGATCCTGAAGAGGCACATCAGTACGCGGCTTTCCACACTCGCGCCGTGGGCCAGAAAGGCTGCCGGGAACGCACCTCCTCATCTTGTTTCCGCCTCCGCTTGTTCGGGTTACGGATGGCGAGGTTGATTGCCCGGTCTAGGGCCCGCTTGCGACGCTCTTCTGGCGACAGGTCTTCCTCGTTCACCTCTGGCGACGGAGACTTCTTCCTGCGGACCGAAGTCTCACCACCGTGCGGTCTGCGTGACCTCTTCGGCCCGTCACTTTTGTTGTCACCGGGCCCTGCGTCTCTGTCGCCTCCGTCGTTCCCTGTAGCCGGCCGCCGCTTTTTGTCGCGGCGAGCTTCTCTTGCCTTTTGGGCCTTACCGTCGCCGGCGGACCGCTTGCGCTTTGCCGACTTCAACCCGCGAGCTGCTTCCTCGTCGATCGTGATCGGGCGCTCTTCGATGTATGCCGTGGCTGGATCGTAGTCCTCGAATTGATCCTCGTCAACATCCGACAGCAGGTCATCTTCGGAGTTGCCATCATCATCCTCATCGTTGTCTCCGTGCGCATTGCGTGACTTCGCCCTGCTCTTGGAGTTGATATCCTCGTCTTCCGCCTCGCCCTCTTCCCGGTCCGAGACCGGTGACGAGACCTTATTGGGGGTTGGTGGTGCCGGTTGCGGAGAGCCGTGCTCGCTGCCTACAGCCTCTGGTGTTTGTATAGGCGAGCCAGCTGCCGAGTCTGCTTCTGCCATCTTGACGTGACTAGGTAGGAAAGTACAGGTAGATGGAGAGAAAACTGCGAGAGGCGCGACGGCTGGCCAGCAATTTGGCGCAGAGGCACAAAAAGGCAACCCTTAGGACCGTGAAAGCTCCAACTTTGGCAAGGGAGGGAACTCACGGAGAGGGCAATAGAGGATCGGGCAAAGCTGAAAGGAGTGAGATAGGTACGAAAGATGCCCTTCGACGAGACTGCTGCCCTTCTTCAAGGAGAAGGGAGAAAAGGCTGGAAGACTGTGGCTGAGAATGGTAGGTAAGATGCCGAAAAGGATTAGCTAAAACAATCCCCGGTGGCGCTAACAGGTAAGTGGTGCCTCAGGCAGGCACCGTTGGATTACTGGCCCATCGTGCTGTTGTTTACAAGCTGCGCTTCGTTGCCACTACGACAAAAGTTTATGAGGACAGCAAATCTGCAACGTTATACTTGCCCGATATGCCCCTCTATCGCAGAAAAAGCACTGTCTCTTTTGATATCTAGCCTCACTGCTGCGCTGGCAGCCAGACGCTCACCTTATACCCCCTCCCCCCCCCCCCCTAAAAAAAAATTCCCCCAAAATAAACAATACACTTCTACTGTGCGGTAACGCTGCCCTATCGTCACTATGAGCCGAAGAACCTTCGAAAGCCCGATGGACTGGGAATACCAGAACAATAGTGGTCCTCTGGATATGTCTAGTCCTTTTTCCCAAGTTTCCCGGCAACCTTTCGGTGGTAGGTTAGACACCTGTTCTTCGGCCCTGACGTGACGCTCATTTAGTTTCTTAAGCTGACCGCTACAAGCTTCGTCCTTTGGCGCAGCCTCGCCCTCACGACCAGCTAAGATGGCAAACCCGTTTTCGTCGATAACGCGGAACGGGCTCTCTCAACTCGGCCCCCCTTCTTCTCCGTCTAAACAGCTGTTTGCGAGACCAGCCGGGTCGTCCATGTTCCACCCGCCTGTTGCGAAGCAGTATCCCGCAGCGTCGCCGTTCCGCAACCCTGCGTTCACAACACCTCAGAAGCGCACCGACGATGTCATGTCAGAGTACTCGGCGGCCGAGGAGAGTCCGGCCATGGCCAGCGACGTATCCGAACACCCAGGCGACACGCCAGAGGAGCACGACAGATTCGGCCAGAACCTGGGCAACACGGCGACCACGCCTGCATCGGCGGTGGGTCGCAAGCTCTTTTCGGAACGGAAACAGTCCGTGTCGGCAGCTACGGGCCACACACCCGGCCGAGGCGAGGTGCCACGAGGGGCCTTGGAGGTGTTTTTCAACCGGAGGGACAAGGTACGGAAGCGGAAGCGGCAGGCGGGCGACAAGGACGTCGGCAGTGTTCGGAGCCGCTTCAACTCGGCATATACGTCCGACGAGGAAAGCGACGACACGGACGTGAGCGAGCGGACGACGGGAGACAGGCGGGGGAAGCGAACATCCGACAAAGGCAAACACTCCCCAGACTATGCTTCTGGAGGGGCAAGCCGGGGAGTCATTGGCAACCTGTTCGCGGCGATACATGAACATCCAAACGTGCCGCTGATCCTGTCGTGGTGGGTTCAGCTGGGCATCAACGTGTTCCTGGTGTCGGTTTTCATGTGGTTTGTATGGGGCGGTATCTCGATGATGCGGGCAGACATCTCCTACGCTGCCGACGCGGCACGATCGAGGCTGCTGGCAGAGATGAATGCATGCGCACACGAGTATACCAAGAACCGGTGTGCGCCCAAGACGGAGCGGCTGCCGGCGCTGAACGTGGTGTGCGACGAGTGGGAGGTGTGCATGAACCAGGACCCGTCGAGCGTGATGAAGATGCAGGTGTCGGCCAAGAACGTGGCCGAGATCATCAACGAGTTTGTTGGTGCGATGAGCATCAAGGCATGGGTGCGTCCGCTCTCCCTACACGCTACATGCCGTCTGTTCTCTGTTCCCGGCTCCCTGCTAACAGACATGACGCAGGGCTTCATCATATCCGCGATGCTGGCGATGGTGCTTGCTAGCAACCTCGGGTTCAGCCGGTTCCGCGAGACGGCCTTTGTCAGCCAGGCCAGCAGCAGCGCGGCAGCACACCGGCCGTACGCGTCCCAGCCAGCCAGCGCGCCGATGATGCCGCCGTCCCAAGATCTGAACCAGGCCTACATCTGGGCGCCGATCGGGCAGACGCCGCGGCATATCCGCCGCGAGTTCATGCCCGACACGCCGACAGACACAGAGGCATCGCCGGATGCGCGACGGGCGGCGATCATGGCACCGCCGCAGACGCCATCGTTCCGACGGAGTCCTAGCAAGGGCGAGCGGAGCCGGAGCCCAACAAAGGTCCGGCACCGCAGCCCGAGCAAGGGGCACTGAGCCGCCACAACGCTCACGTTGGCTTGTCTGTTTCTGTTGGAGTATGGCGGCTCGTTCTGTGCTTGGATGTACGATGACGATAGAACCCGGCTTTGGGAGGCTGAAGGTAGCGAAAGAACGGTTCTAGAAGGTTCTAGAATTACGGCCGCAGCGAGATGGTGATGGCGCTGGGATGGCTGCACCGATAAATACACTAATGCTATCTTACCATGAATCGTGCAATTGACAGGCCACTCGAGCTCGAGCCCGGCCACAGTGTTTATGCATACAGTGGAGCAGCGTCCGCAGCACGGTGAACCCCACGTTTTAAGCACAGGTTTCTTCTCGCCAGTGGTCAACTACGGAGTAGTATTATGCACACGAAGGAAAGAGCGCCTGGCCCTCCGCTCCTGCCAACATTGCCCAACGCCAGACACCGCGAGCACGCGCAGGGTCGAATCCCTCCACCTCACACTGTTCTGGGGCGAAACGCGTCGTATCGCCCTGCATCCGCTCCGCCCTCCTCCTCCTCCCTCGCGGCCAGGGCCCGAAGCTGGCGACTCGACGGCCGTCACGCACCAAAGCGGGACACAGCACGCCATTGAGGACCGCAAGCAGAGTGGGACACAGCACGAGCCAGCATGGTTCTGTGTGCGCGTCCTCCCAACCATCCGTTAACTTTCAGGCGTGGGACGTGAGACGGCCAGGCCTCAGAACCGGCTCCAGGTCGCCCCGGGCGAAGGAGGAGGGGGAGGCGGCGACTGTCGAGCCGCCGGGCAGCCCGTCGGGACATCCGCCGAGGAGCGCGAGAGCCCGGGTCCCATGGACCCAATGGATGACGACACGCCGTCGGGGCCTCCTTCAGTGCCGACTCCCGCCACGGCCAGCACGAGCAGCCAGGGCAAGCAGGCCGCGATGTGGGAGCCGGAGCCCGACCTGCAGTCGCCCTCGTCGCTCGACGGGCCGGCGTCGCAGCAGCAGCTGTCCAAGCGGCGCCGGGGCATCGGCGTTGTGACGCCCAACGCCTGCAACGAGTGCCGCAAGAAGCGTGTCAAGGTTTGCAGACGCACCACCCTCGGCCCTCGGCGGGGCGGCCGCGTGGCATGCTTGTAGTGCTAACCCCCCGGGCCAGTGTGACGGCCGCAAGCCGTGCGGCCGGTGCCGGACGCAGCGAAACGGCGCCTGCGTGTACGAGCTGCCGGTGCGCCAATCCAAGGAGGACCTCCGCAACGAGATCGAGAACCTGCGCCGTCGCCAGCGCTCCAGCGACTGCGTGCTGTCTGCCCTGGCGCGGCCCGAGCTCTGGGAGGAGGTGCTGCGGCGCCTGCACGGCGGCCAGTCCGTCGACGACATATCCGACTGGCTGGACGGGAGCATGTCCCAGAGGCTGCACGGGCCCCAGGCCAGGACGCCCACGCCCGGCATCCTGCCGCCGCCATTTGGCAGCTACATGCCTCCCGCCTTTGCAGCCGGCGCCGGCGCCGTCCCCTACACCCCCTTCTCTCCCGGAGGCGTCCCCACGCCCGGCGGCGGCGGCGGCAGCAGCTCTACCGGGCCCGGGTCCTTCCGAAGCCAGCTGGACCAACAGGACGGCCTCTGGGGCGGCGAGCTGTTCCCGGGTCCCGGCCAGGCCACCTCGACCGCCAGCAACTCTCGGCAGGACTGGACCCCGAGCGCCCCCCCCCAGTCGCGCGTCGGGTCCTGGGCGGCCGACAGCAACAGCCCCTCGGCGTCCTCGGAGGGCCCGTACCGCGGCCTGGACCAGATCCTTGCCCCCGCCGCCACGGGCAGCAGGGTTCCCGCGTGCAGCTGGACCAACATCACAAACGACTCACATCTCGTCCAGCATCTCCTGGCCCTCTACTTCTGCTGGGAGTATCCCACGTTCGCCTCGCTCAGCAAGGAGCATTTCCTCCAGGACTTCCAGCACGGCTGCGAGCGGTACTGCTCGTCCATGCTGGTGAACGCCCTGCTGGCTCTCGGCTGCCGCTTCTCCACGCAGCCGAACACGCGCGCCAACCCAGACGATCCCTATTCGTCCGGCAACCACTTCTTCAAGGAATGCCAGCGCCTGCTGCACCTCGAGGTCGACCACCACACCTTCACCACCATCCAGGCCCTGGGCATCATGTCCATCCGAGAGGCCAGCTGTGGCCGCGACTCGGAGAGCTGGTACTATGCCGGCCAGAGCATCCGCCTGGCCATAGAGATGGGGCTGCACCAGGTCCAGTACAGCGACATCGACGAGGAGGAGGCCGCCGTGCAGGCTGCCACTTTCTGGGGAGCCTTCGCCCTAGACCAGTGAGTGCCCCCCTCCCCCTACATTCACGTGTTTACTCGCTTTGTAGCCGAGGGCGTTCCCGAACTCTGATCAACCCGGGAAACTCTGCTTTTCAGTGCCTGGTCTCTCGCAACAGGATCGCTACCACAATGCTCGTTTTTCCCCATCCTTCCGCCGAAGCCTGCAATCATCGACGACATCGAGGCTTCGCTGTGGATTCCTTACACTGATGGTGGTAAGCAGTGCAAGCTCCTGCAGCCCGCGCGTTGTCCGGAAGAAAGCCTGTCTAACTGTGCCACACCCCACAGGCACACCTCTTCATCGTTCAAGCCAACAGCCATCTAACGTCCGGTCTGTGTACACATGCTTCTGCGACCTGAGCGAGCTAGTCCACCAATCGCTCTACGTCCTCCACACGCCTGGACGCCCTCTCGTCAGCCGTAGCCTTCTCAGCATGTACACGCAGTATCTGAACTGGTACGACTCCATTCCTGAGGCCCTGCGACTGGGCCGCAACTTCACCCCGGCAGTCCTCTTTGCGCAGTAAGTACTTGATTGGAGGCGACTTTATGCTGTTTTGGGGGGTTTTGGGAGTTTTTTTTTTTTTAAAAAAAAAAAAAAGAGAGAGAGAGAAGAAGACGATTCCCCCTCCCCAGACAGAGGACTTATTCGAGAGGCATTGACCAGTTCCGTGGCAGTATGTACTATCATTTCGCAATTCTGCTGCTCTTCCGACCTCTGATCAAACTGCGGATCATCGGGTCCAGCATCCTACCTCGAGATGTTTGCTTGCAGGCTGCAGACGCTATCCAAGGGCTGCTCAGGTCGTATTCGCAGCTCTACACGCTGCAGAGAACACCATCCTTTGTACCATACTTTGTTCTCACAGCATCTATCATGCACCTTGCCATCGGGGCATCCTCGATAGACTCTGAATTAGCGCATGGTTACCATGGGGCAGGGCTGTCGGCATCAGAGTCAGACTTTGTTGCCAGGCAAGGCGAGGTCGAAAGTAGCAAGATGCACGCGGTCAGGCCAAGGGCCGACGACCACAGCCATCTTATGCGGCCTGTCATTAAGATGGATCCGAGAGTGGTGGAGTCCATCAACCGCGGTATTGAAGACCTCACAGAGATGGTCCCATGCCATCATTTTGCCGAGCAGGCCCTCAGCATTTTGCGCTTCCTGGCCAAGAAATGGAACATCGACGTGCACGTCCTGGCCGTAACTAAAACGCCAAGTGGCGGTATGGTGGAGGCTGACCATGATCGTGCAGTGCGGCCACTGACTACGAGTCTCAACTTCTTTGCCCCCAATATGGGGGAGAGTGACTTTAATAACACCTGGGGCAACTTGGATGAAGGCATTTCCAAGGTTATTTCCACGGCGGACATTGCACCGTCCGCGTCCTTGGCCAGTGCAGCTAACACCGACAACTTAGAGAACCCCTTGTTTTGGCCATTCCCTATGCAAGGTCGGCCAATACTAGAGTCGGGAGAGAAGTTGGAAGCGGCTGGTTTTGCCTTACTATGATCCGGTGTGGAGCAGTATAGGTACGACAGAAAAACAACATTGTAAATAACGGAGCATATATAATTTACACAAGCCATCCATCTATTTGCTCAGCCAGCACATTGGGGGCAAACCCCCCCCCCCCGAGCAACCGGTCTTTGCAACTAAGGCTGCACTAATGCTAACTAACAATGACGTACATATTTACTGTTCAAGCTGAAGAGTTAGCCAAAAAAAAAAAATTGGTCCTAGTGGGGTTCGAACCCACGACCTGTGCATTACTATCATAGTAAACAAGAACGAATTCCTGGATCTATCTGTTACAATTGTTAGCTATAGCGTTCCCAGTTTTAGTCATGCAGATTAAGCGGCAACTTACAAGAGCACCATGCTAACCACTGCACCATAGGACCCGGATAATTCCAGTTTATCCGTAGCTGACATTATTGGACTTTATACCTGAGAGCTCTCGTCAAGATCACAATCTACCACGTGAGCAGAATCCCTGCCTCCTGCATGCTAGTATTAGTGCATAATCATCCTTTGTCGACCATTGAGCCTGAACTAATATGTGACTTGTGGTGTGTGATTTAGAAGTGGTCCCAGTAAGAAACTCGCCCCTGAATAGTAACAGTGGGTGGAAGAGATGCAGAGGGAGGGAAATCTCTACACAATTTCGGTGACATTTTAAAGTCGGGGAGAGTATTACCGGTCACCCCCAGAGAAGTGAGAATATGAAAGGAAGAAAGGGACTGTTTGGACTCCCTGTCGTGTGGAAACATGTCTGGATATCTCGGCCTGCTGTTGTCCAAGCAAGGGCTGGTGCCTCGAAACTAGAAGTGAAAGGCGTGAGGGGAAAGGCACAGGCAAAAACAGTCTCTAGACAAACCCACTGTACATCTAGCAATTTCCATCATCCGCCAACCTGTATTCAAATCTGGCACAATTCTGTTCATCATGTCTAATTATCAACCAGATTTTCTCTTGTAGTGTCGGCATCCCAGAGTCCATTCAGTCCAGGCCGCCTGTAGATCCATCCAGTCATCGGGGAGAGCGCTCGGAATTAATTACAGCTTCGACACCTGCGGCCCTCATGTCGTAAAGGCTGTCGGCAAATGCCTTATGCTTTGGCGATGCAAATGCCGAACTCTCGTTGAATGTGCACAATGGGGCTGTGGACTTCTTCGCCACTCCGCGCCAGAGCCTCTTCTCCTCGTACACAATCTCCACATGGAGTTGCTGCTTTTCCTTCCAATCAGCCCTCATCTCAGAGACACGCCGTAGCGGTTCAATCGCCTCAAATACGACCTTGCGGTTGAAGGCGTCCACTCCAATCATCCACCAGCTCACCCGAATAACCTCGCTCTCGGACCACGATATGTGTATCTCGATGTCTTCGACGATCGTATTCAGGCCGGTGTGCAGATAGTCGATGTATACCTGCACAAGCCCCTTTCGGTCACCCCGCTCCGATCTCACCACTTCCAACCTGGAGAGATTCTCCCTCCAGTTCATGAACGTAACCGGCCGGCCAGCCACATTCTCGATCTCACCTCTTACTTTATTTCCCATCTCAGTTCTTGTCACCACTATGATCCGACCGTCATTGTCTGTGTTTGGGTCCAGTTCCGCATCTTCTGCAAGTGCTATCAACCGGGCAAGTTCTAGTTTTCGGTCTTCACTCTCTAGCCTTCCCATGCGCCATCCGTCATAGAAATCTTTCTTCTTTTTCCGAAGCTGTTTCTCGGCCATGGTTCCACGCTCTCCGAACCGGCGGGTATCGGGCATGATATTGCCAGTAAGCCCGTACTGCGGATTGTACAAGATATCTTCGCCTTCGACATCGTTGTTGGATCTGTAGCCGGCCTTCTAGGCCAAGCTATGGTTATCCCTGTCACAGAGCCGACTGCACCTAATCTCACGCATCACTGCGTCTTTGTCGTCACCCAGAAGAAGGCTCTCACAGTGTGCAACGGAGTAAACTCGGGCAAGGTAGTGCGAGGCTAGGCGTCCCAGAACGCTCCGAACGCCCTCTTCCTGAATTTGAAGCCGGGATGTTATTGTCGCACGTTTCTTCGGGGGCAGAGCAGCGATATCGGCATCTTGGATGAGAGCTGATGTCCGTCCTCTGCCAAATTGTAGATCGCAACGCTTCCCTGCTGCCCGATCGCTGATCCTGACTTGGCTGACAACCGAGTTAAAACGGGTTTTCAAACGTACCGATGCCACAGACTCTTTGGTGTCGTTGTGTCGGATTTTGACCTGTTTGGTAGGGACAAGGTAGTCTTCATTGCTATCGAGATCAATCTCATAATAGGCAGCTTTGCTCGTGCTGTCTTTCTTGGACTGACGCTCGTCACGTAACAGAGTCGCCGATTTGTGCAACTCCGTGGCCGCCTTTTGAATGACGCATAGAGCCGCATATGCGCCATCAAGTTTGCATCTCGGAAGCCATTCGCGAAGAAACTGACCATCGAAGTCCGTGTCCAGCGGCCGGTGTAAGGGGCTTGTCGCGAAGTGTTTCCAGCTGACCCAGTGGGGGGATACGTCATAGTCGATGAGCCACATTTCATACCATTCGGCTCCATATCTCCAATCAATCCTGGCATCGCGGAACAGATATCGGAGTGTGTGATGCTGGTCTCTAGACGATGCAAACCCGGTCTTCAAAACGTTCTTTGTTGATGTGTCAATAATTCTTTGTCCCGTTTTAGCATGCGCGAACCTGCTGAGAGCAATTCTGATGTTGTGACTGCCCGTCAAAAACGGCTTCATGCAAGGGGTAGGAGGATAACCCCGTGAACCTGCAAGACCTCTCGATTCCTTCCTATCTTTTTCATGCTGGCCATTACATAGAAATATCTTATCCTGCATAGCTCGAGCACAGACAGATGCATAGTCCCGCCGTAGAAGCCGAAGTCGAATGTCTAAAATATAGTTGCTTCTGTCGATGCTCATGGCGAGGTCTGGATTTTCGGAATGTTGTGCTCTAATGAAATTTTCGTATTCGGCCAAGTAGTGATGGATCTGACGAGCAGAGATGCACCCTTGGGAGATATAAGCTCCGATGTATGCAAGTAGATTCATGAAGTTCGCTGAGATTGTTTCGGTCTTCTCCGTGTCGCTATCAACCTCGTTCTCTTGGAGAAGATCATTCAGGCATTTCCAGGCGGCTTCTTCCCCCCCAGGTATGGTTTTGGCGGGGGTCTGAAACTTTTCGTTGGGAATCCATTGCAGAAGTTGTGATATTGGGTGTAGGAGACAGGATTTCAACGTCTTGTAGTCATCTGGTACAAAAAAAGGGTCGGCCTGTTTGGGAATGCTATTCTGAGGAGGAATGGGCGGAAGCTGGTGCAGTGTTGGCGCAGGGAGCACCGGCCCTATTTGTTCGATAATTGACGATTCGACAATTTCGCAGTCCTGAGTCCAATTCATGCAGGATTCGGTTTCGTGCGATGACATGTTTCGACTGCGCCAATTAATAATTAGATATACAATGTTGATAAAGAGAGCTTTAATAATAGCCTCGAAACTTACAGGTCGATGAGACCCTTTTCATTGGGCAGTATTTTCAGAGGTGTTGCCGTGCTGCCGCAGATGTTGACAACAGAAATCTCGTCCTGTTGTTCTTCAATACCATCCTCAGCGGTCATCCAGACAGCGCCGACTTTCCCATTGAAGCCATCGATAAGACTTTCCACCACATCCGCAACTTTGCCGACTCGTATCACAAGGCCACTTCCGATGCTCTCGAGCCTTGACTTCATGCCCCAGACAGACTCCGCTATGAAGGAGACGCGGTGAGGACCACATCTCCAGAACTGACCACTGGCACTCGTTGCTTTAGAGTACGGGTTTTTTGGCTTGGACCCCGGGTCGGGGGGAGTTTCAAATCCCGAAATCTCGATCTGTTGTGCTGGGAAGACGTAAACAGGAAGGAGATGCGTAAACTCAACATCCTCCTCGGAGGCTGCATTTGCAATACGGTGTAGGATGGGGTTATCATTGACACGAAGATCTCGACGCACAATGTAGATGAGCACGCGATCAGCCCATGGGCCCGAAGCAGGAGAGGGTTCCATCACCACGGGCGGGAGCAGGGGATAGACAAATAGGCAGTGCGGAAGTTGTTTTGGTTCGAATAACGATCAAAAACCTTGATGGGGACATGAAAGTCAGGTTTCCTGGTGATAATGATAAAGGAAATATCGAGAGAGAAGGACCGAGGGGAAGGCGATAATTATATTTTTGGGGGGGAAGGGGAACTGGTGGACGACGGTGATTTCTGAGGGGGTTGGGAAATCAGGGCACGTGAGCACAGGTGGAAAGACACGATACGGGGAAGGAGCGAGCGGTGCTTTGGAGGACGCGTCGTTGCTCCTCGGACTGAATATTTATGGCCGTGAGAAAATATCAGCGAGCTATTACCAGGAAAGACACAAGAGCATATTTCACAGCAGTGTTGCCAACAGCACCTGCTCTTCTTAGATATATTGAGTATGATAATAGAACAGGCTCAGATGCTATTAAAGAAGAGCAAGATTGTATATAATTGAATGGGCTTTCGACAAGCCATCAAATCCCAAAATGCACCACGTTGTAGATGAGACATGGTAGAGTGACTTGAGGGCTATGGGCACAGTCATTGTCTTCATTGTACCATACCGTGCCAGAGCAGCCTTCTTCCGGGCTTTATCTGCGGATCTTCTAGAGACGCTCTTATGGTGCTTATCCAAAGAATAATATCTGGGCTAAGAGGGCCCCACGAGAACCCTGTTCAGCGGTACGGAGGACGTGGCCGTCTTTGGGCAGAGTCCAGGAATGAGAACGAATGGGGCATCTCGATGGGGCATCTCGATGGAACCAAAGCACAACCCCAGCTGATACGAGAGCCATATAGGCCAATATCATATACTGGTGTTCTATTATACATTAACATCCTTAAAGTAGCGCCAACCAGCCGTGAGAGAGACAGTCCACGTCATGTGTCCATTACGGACGGGGATGTTTTCGAAATGTCTCGCACCCTTTCAGAGAAATCGAGCAAAAAGAGAGTAGACGATTTCAGACAAATAGTGTCATGTAGGAAATAAATATTATGAGTCATCGGCGAAATCTGAATCAAATCCTTTTTGTGTAAAAGAGGAAGGCGCGAGAGAAAAGGGAATAAAGAGAAGCCGCTTCTTTCCTTTGCTAGACGAGTTTCCGGTTATTATCCCAGGCACTTTTCGGCTTAAAAACACGCGCTCTCTTCAGCTTCTTCGACGGCACATACAAACCAGATATTCAGAGACGATTCGTTGTTTTGTTAGGATCTCGGTTGATCATACAAAGCTCATGAAGATGCCTCGTTGGCGGCGAAGAACCAAAATTAAGGTACCATTTTATGATTCTGGCCGGCCAAACCCACCATATACCAAAGGCAGCCGATGGGAGATCCAGGAACACGACCCTCCTCCGCCATTCGGTGTCGGCTACAAGACGAGGCATGAACGAGGACCAAAAGCGCTAGCAAATATGCTACAGGAACAGTTGCCACAAAGCGTCTACTGCATGCTCAACCCGCCACGTGGACCCGAACCGCCGCCTACTACGCGCAGGATCCAAATCGAGGTGGTGGAAACATTACGAGTGAATGCCTCACAGGGACCTCAGGTTGTGGTGTGCCGCATCATCGGCGGCGATAGGGGCGGTATAGAGCGGAAGCTGAAGAAACTCGGCTGCCAACTTGTGGCCAAGCTCTATGACCCCCTCTACTACCACCACGACGGGAAATTCGACATCATTGAGCTAGCTGACATGGAGTACAGTCGCGAGACAGCTGCATACGAGCATCTGCAAGAGGAGGGCATCGATGGGCAGCTTCTGCCTGCGTACTTTGGCTCTTTCACGCTGGAGATTCCACTCGAAGAACAGCAGCAAGAGATCCTCGACAGATATACACAGGGCAGGAACATCAGAGGAGCGGGCGCCAAGGTGCGACGCGTGAGGTTGACGATGATGGAAAGGATTGAGAGGCAGCCTATGACGTACCAGCTGGTGTTTGGCGATCTCAGCGTGCTTCCGGCAGAGACGCGACTCACGGCGGTTGCGACGGCAATGGAAGCCTATGCGAAGCTATACTTTCACGGCGTTGTGCACGGCGACTTGGCGCCGCGTAACATCTTTATCGACGATAAGGGGCAGACCGGCGATGGCAGCCGGGCAGCGGGCGGACGCTTGCAGTTCTATCGATTTATCGACCTTGATCTTGCCTACGTCCTCGGGCGACCAGACTCGGCATATGCACGACGGCCGGCGCACGAAACGCGTCCACGCAATCCCATCCGACTGTTCTGGCAGGTGTTTGAGAGTGGCGCGGCCAACATGTACTACTGGCTGCCCCCGGACTTGCGCAACACCCGGGAATTCCACAGCTGGATGCTTCGGCGATGGTATGGAGACACGCGTTTCGAGCCGCTTGGCGCTGTGCCGGAGCCATCCGCGGACGGAACGCCCTGGGACACGGGGGCGGCAGCCACAGATGTCAAGTGGACGGGGGACAAGACGCCAGAGGCCGGGGCTAGCAGACTGGGTGACGTGTTATCCGTGGCCATGTCCAAGGTGTTGAGCATGGCGCCGACAGAGAAGGGCGAAGCAAACCAGACAGCTGTTGAAGGCCCAACACCGGACGGGTCTGAACGGCCAGAGGGGTTCTGGTGAGACAGGGGGGGGGGACGAAGACTGGCATCTTAGCTCTGGCGGCAAGCTAAGTAGTATAGCTTATGGAAGAAATCTCACCGTTAACGCCATCACTTGCCGATCTCTTCTGGCCGTTAGTACGACGTGTGTACTATGTACGAGTAAGAAAGATACCCGACAACTAAGCACGGTAGCATTTCCGGCGCTTACAAGTAGCGGCCCAAGCCAGACGGTCCGAGTCCTGCAGACGATCGCTTGCGGCGTATGAAGATGGGCGGCGCATGCCGGGAGGGGGGTTCTGGAAGACCATTAGATGATAGTGTGTTTCGAAACAACTCCGCGCAGACCGTTTCAAGTCGGGGCGGGTCCGTCGCTTCCATTTCGTGTACGAGTACTCGTGCAGTACGGAGTAGGGTACTACTATGTAAGATATGTAAGGTTTATTAACGACTGGCAACGTCACGAGGCGACGTCGGGCCACCACTCTCGATGTGACAGAAGACAGAAGGGGACACAGGCAGTGAGCTCGTATCTTACTACTATGTATGTAACGCTCGTATCGGCCGTGCTTCCCAATAATTCCCGGCCGTCCTGCAGCCTGTGTGAGGGAGCAGAAAGCTCATTTGGAGAGAGGCAGGCGAGCGGCGTACGAGAACCTCAATCGCAGCGCGGTCCTGAAACAGGAAAAAAAAGCAAAAGAGACGATTTCGGCGGGAAAAGAGACGACAATGACAGATAAGCAGGGGAGCAGAATCCCTGAGGTGCGACAGTGGCCGGGACGCTGTCCGGGCTGTGATTGGCCGGAGTTCCGGCTTTTAGTGGGACATCGTGTTGGACAGCAGAAAGAGGACTTTGCCGAGACGCCATGATCATACGCTGGGGAGGACCGTGACCGTGTGGACACGGCGTCCGGCCTGCGGTGAGAAGATGATGAAGGAACAGCCGATGGAGAGCTGGGAGAGAGCCGGGGGAGAGCTGACGAGTGCGACACACGCACGCAGATGGATGCGAAACGACATCCAGAAGGCTTGGCAGAGCCTGTTTGCAGCAGCAGAGCCACCTGGACAGTTGTGCAGTGCGAGGACGATGCCACGGCCGTGCCCTGCTGGCTAGCATATCAGCGTGTGCGCTCCTCCTGCGGGCTCGGCCGCCTGTCGTCTCTTCTGCCTTTTTTTTTCTTTCTTCCCGGCTTCCCTCTCGGGCTTCTTTAATCCACCCTCTGCTCTTCCTCGCCCATTCTGGCATCCTTCTTTTCACATGCATGCAACCTTGCCGCATCTGCGTCTCTGCCTTTCCGTCTGCGAGTCGACACGCTCTCCCGGTCTCTCTCCTCTCTCACGCCTGCCTCTTGCCAGGCCGCGCCATGGCTGCAGACACGCTTCCCGAGCCGCGCAGCGTGCATCCCGACAGCCGGCAATCCGACAGCCTGGCTGCTGCCCGCCAGCACATCCAGACCCTCCCGGCACGCGAGCGCGAGGCGCTCCTGCGGGCGCTTCTCGAGCAGTACGAGCACCAGGCGCAGCAGCCTGCCGTCCCCGAGCCTCTGGCCGTGCGAAAGGAGCCCGCCGCCCGGCAAGGTAAGGGCATCCGGTCGTCTCCGGGGCGCTGCTCGCCCGAAGCTGACCGGCCTGCAGATCCGGCTTCTTCAGCACCCCCCACGCCCCCTCCCGAGAGCTACACGAACGCGGCGACGCTCCCAACTGCGAACCCCTCCCTGGGCGGCCCTGTCCTGGCGACGGCCACCGCCCGTTCCGTCTCCTCTCGCACCCCGGCCGCGAGCATCTTCAGCCAGAGCCCAACGCTGGTCGCCTCCCCGAAGACGAGCGGCTCCTCGTCCCCCTTCGTCTCCCGCCTTCGCTCCAGGTCCTTTTCCCAACCGCTCACCTCGCTCGCTCGGCCGGCACTACGGCCACAGCCGTCGTCGTCTTCACACACCCGCTCCCTCTCTCTTCCTTCCGTGGACATGCCCAGCCCGAGCATGTTCGAAAGAGCGTCTTTTCTCCCGCCGCCCCCCTACAGCGCCGATGAGGCGGCTCCTGCTCCCGCCGTCGAGTCTGCTCCAGCCCAGCGAGCAGGCACAGCAGAAACAACAACAGCAGCGACAGCCGCAACCGCCGCAACCGCCGCAACTGCCGAAACCGCCGTGACCGCTGCCCCTGGTCCTGTGGCATCGCTGGCGGTGGGAGCGCCGGCCAGGACCACCCGCTCCGACACGGGATGCTCGTCCACACGCGCGTACTGGTGCACGTCCTGCGGCAAGAAATACCAGCGACGGGCAGACTGGACGCGCCACGACGAGGTCTGCCGCCGCCGCCGCCGCCGCCGCGCGCAGCCGTCGCGGACGCAGCAGCGCGCTTGGGCTTGTGGCTTCTGCGCCGCCTTTCTGGGGTCCATCGAACGGTACCACGACCACGTGGCCCTGCACTTTGAGAACGGCAAGACGCTCGCGCACTGGCACTACGCCCACGTCATCTACGGCCTGCTGCATCAGCCCGGCGTCCACGAGGCCTGGAAGCGGCTCTGGAACGCGCGCATGGCCGCACTGCCAGCCCGCATGCGAACCAAGGTCTACTGGCCGCTCGAGACGGAGGCCCGCGATACCCAGAACTCCCAGAACTCCCAGAGCTCCCGGCCAACCCTACAGGACTCGCTCGAGCTCTTCGACCTGGCCCGCCAGAGCGCGGACGTGCTGGCTACGCGGGCGGATGCTCTGGCTGTCTTTGTCACCGTGCCCATCGACGAAACAGGGCCCGGCCCGGCTGCATCCGCGTCTGCATCTGCTTCTGCATCTGCATCTGCATCTGCATCTGCATCTGCTTCTGCTTCTGCTTCTGCTTCTGCTTCTGCTTCTGCACCAAAATCAGCTCCTACATCTGCCGCTGTCAAAAAGAACAGTCTTACCATCCCCGGCTTGACGCTGAGAAAGTCGAGCAAAGCCACTGCCGCAAAACAGCCCTCCCGGAAGTCCCTGTCGCCGTTCTCATCTAGACGAGCCGATTCCCTGACTGCCAACGAACCCTTGCCGGGCACCGCACGCTCTGGGCGGATGCTGCTGCCACCGACGCTGGGGGGCGGCGGTGCTGCTTCGCGCCCCATAATCTCGTCGCCCACAAACTTTGCGCGGCCGTTGCCCCACCGCCATACGTACACCGATGATGATGCTACTACAAGCTTCGGTCTCGGCCTTCTACCTCCCCCGACCAGACGACCGCCACAGCAGTCTCTGCCGGCCGATTCGCTGGCCGAGGGTGGCAACGTTGTCCCTACGACGACCGACAAGACAGCCGTCCCGTCCGCAGACTTTCCTCCCGCATATCCATGATAATGACTAAATATACCAGCTCGCCGAGTCGAGCATTGTTTCTGTGTATGTCCTTGTGTTAATTCTATAGTACACCCCAGGGTGCTTAGAGACCTGGAATATTTAGACATAATGCAAATCGGTGTGTGCCTGTTATATATATTTTTTTCTGTGCCGTCAGCTGCTCCATGCGGATGGTTTTGTTTTGGAGGCAACGCCGTATTCGTCTCGCTCCCATCCCCTGTATCAGCCCAGAGACGATGCTGTCACAGTTGGGCTACTGCCAGAAAACAACCATGTAGGCGCTGCGGCTTACGTAATCGAGAACCTGGCTCTGTGGCTCGATGACGAGCTTTTGGGGATTAAAGTGGATAGTTTTAGCCCGTACGATGTCGATGTCTCGATGGAGGAGTATATAAGACCAGTGGCGAGGTGCTGGACTTATTTTTGTACACAGAAGCGGCAAGGCTGTCTACAAGGTGAACTTGGGCGACAGTGGCACGTTCCCTCGCGGATTAAGCTGCAGAAGCACGGCGAAGGTGGATGAAGAAATGGAGTATTCTATTCATGTACATTTAATCATGTTGACGGATACTGAGTCATGACTCATACCGAGCCGGTTTAGGTAGAGAGGGCAAAGATTATGAACAGGACGAGGATGTACCGACGAGATTCTAGGTGGATGTACTTCATGTCTGCGTGACTCGACCAACCATCTTTTTTTTTAAACAGCATCTGTGATCCCATTGTCTTGGATTTGCCCTTCAAGAGAGCCTGATCAGCTCCGACGTTCCATAGCAAGCGTATACTCATGCGCAACGACCATGGACACGGAGCATCTGTGGGCTGCCCGAGTCCGACAGTCACAAGCTGTTTATCGTGTGCTCTGATCCAGTCGCAAGCAAGGGCTCTGTCTCACTGGATGATCCCTTCACGCCATTTTTGGAGACTGCAGATTCGCTGGCGTTGGCTGCGGCGTTGCCCTCGGAGTCATCCTTGGCGATACCGTCGACAGCATCGCTGGTGGTGCTTTTGATGGTGTTCCTGGCAGCAACCGTTTTCGCGAATGAGGTGGAAAAGGGGAGGAATGAGAAGACAATTCTGACAACAAAACGGACCAAGACGACCGCCAGACGGAAGAAATTGATAAAAAAGCGGCCAACTGTTGCACCACAGAGAAGCTGGATATCACCAATGATCTGGATGATGGATTGAATCAGCTCGTAGATCTGGTAGATTTGATTGATGAGGTTGGCAGGCTCCTCTAAAGACATGTTAGCAGAGAGCAAAAGCACAGAATGGGGCGCGGAAGCTGAACGGGGGGGGGGGAGATCCTCTTACTGCAGGTAGAGGAAGACATTTTGATTTTCTCTCGTCTTATTGGCACTGAATGAGAGTGAATCCGAGCTTGAGGACGAGGTTGATGAAGATATTTTGCGGTAGCCAGAAAGGTGTTGGACCGGCAGATGCTTCTGATTTCTAGACCTGGTTTTCTTCTTTCTCATTCCATCAACATGGCAGCCATCGCTCCTTCTTTCCATGTCCTTAGCTCCTTCTTCCCAGTCGAAGTCTCGTGTACTCTCTACACATTGTAGGATCACGAAGTTTGGGCAGAGACACCATTGCCACTTTGGTGCATGTCGGGCGCTTCTCGGGTATGTTAGCCGTAATAGGGAAGCACGGCCACGAGTTGCTACCCATGCAAGGAAGGAGGGTGAAGTGCCAAAACAGAAGTCGCGGCTTACAACATCTCCTCGGAAAGAGCGACTGGACAGCAAATACCCGTCTACATGGAAGATAGCTATCCATGCCCCAGTTCCACTGTAACCACACTTGACATATAAGATACGAGCCTGGGGGGAGTCTTCCGGCTCCGCGCATCGGCACCCGAGGAAAAATACGCCACAACCCCAGCATCCTGTCCACGTCTGCTTGTCTTGCTTCATATGGAAAAAATGGAAACAGGTCCGATACTAGCCCGTTACAACAACGGGGCATCGAGTACCACGCATACGAGTACTCTCTGCACACGAGGAGCATGGGTCGGGCAGCCGGATATTCTCCTGTGTTTTTAGGTCCCCCACACCCATCCCATGGAACGATTCTGTGCTCACTAGGTCCATCTTCGGGTCTCCTGCAGTTTTGGCAGAGGAGCGAGGGGTCTCGTGGACAGCGCTTACTCGCCCTGTGAATAGAAAAGACCTATCCGGCTTGGTTCTACGGCAACGGGACGGCCCTTGCTGCCCATAGGAAAGGTCCTTTGTGGGGCCAATCAGAGTTCTTCCTATTGACGATCAACAAAAGACGAGGATGTTGCATATGTTCCCTCCACCGCCCATTCCCTTCGCCAGCAATGTAAGATATTCTAGACACCGCCTCGTCTGACGGACGCAAGCTAGCCACCTCCTGACTACCGCGGATGGCCCGGCTGGTTTTGCTTGCATTGATAGCTTATCCGAGCCAAATAGCCGCTTTGGGCCATCTGACCATCCGAGCCAGCCTCACCGGTTGAGAAAAGGGGAGCATACGAGGGTGACAGTCCAGTGCCCGGACTGAAAGAGACGGTGAGACAGGGCGTCACGAAGCCACTGGACGGCGTCTGGCTTGCGAAGCCCCTCAGTCCACTCCCGTTATAGGAATGCCTATCTACCTCTGCCCCGTTGGTTGATGACGAACAGCATTGTTATTTGTTGGTTGCTCGGCGGTCCACAGCCAGGTCGCCGTCCACCGTCTCCCCCCTTGTCTGACGCTGTTGAAAACTTTTCTTCTTATTCTTTGGGACTCCGAACACCCGAGGCGGGCCGAAAGGAAGAGAATTGGAAGGGTAAAAAAGGGACAAAGAAATACGCCGGGAAGGCTCCCACAATTGCGCCCCCTGGCAGACATCCATCCGCCCCCCGACGCTTGTCGACCGCGGCCTCAATTGGGTTTCATCCTGGCCACGTTGCTCTCTGACCGTTGGATCAGGCTCTGCAACGTCCAGCGGAGCGTATAACGGCTTGCAGCCGGTCACCAGCCAAGCCCCCTGGGTGTTTGGATTTTGCAGGTACGAAGAGCCCCGAGCTCCAGGAAGGCGTCCAAAGGCAGAAGGATAGATAGTGCTCCTGCGATCTCCCCAGTCCCCTCATTCGGAAAATAAATCGGCAGGCTGCCCATATTATTCTGCATTTCTGTAGGAGCAGAGGAGGAGGGGTAAATTGCTCGTGGGCCAGGGAAAAAAGGAAACAAACTGCGGCTTCTAGCGTGCCATTTCCCCCTCCCATCATCGCCAAGCCCTGCCGTTAAGGCCCCCCACGTCACTAGGCAATGCAGCCAGCTTGTTTGACCGCAAGCTTGAGCTTTCCAATCACTCGGGTATGAGTCCCGGCCACCCAAAATGGATACCTGTGGCAAAAAGGGCTAGCAAGAGCCAGGGCTGCCTGCCAGCTTCCTTTGGACACACCCCCTCCGACAGACTCGAGTGCGGCCGAGGAAGGCGCAGAGGGACGGCAGAGAACCGGGTGGACATTCGCACCTGCCCGGCCGACGAATCGCCATTGCCAAAGCCTCGACAGAACACACCCCATCAAACAGTGATGAACGTGCAGCCGAAAAGCTCGTCGACGCAGGCCGAGAGAGTGACCGAAGCCATCACATTGCGTGTACTCCGTACGGAGTAGGGGGTCTTTGCGGATTGAAATGCCATGAGGCTCAGTGCACCCCCCTCCCCTGCGGAGGTGGGCCGGCCCATCCAGTGCCCACGCAGCATTTGTGGAGGAAACCGACCGGGCTGTCCGCGACGTTTCCGACGACCTGAAAAGAATGTCCAACAGCTCAGACAGACGCGAGGGACAGCAGCAAGCAGACGCCTAGACCGGTCTCCCTCCAGGCGCTAAACTGAATATGGCGCTAAGCCCGCTGTCGCAACCATCACACGTCCTGTTCACACCACCCTCGCAACCCGCACTGGAGGTTGGTTAACTGAACCTGCTTGCTACGTTTCCCGAATGAGAATCTGCGAACAGCCAGCCGATGACACAGACGCGGGTTGAACCCGGCTGGTCCAGTCCGTCGCCCACCGACTCCTGGTCTCCTTGGTCACGCCTACGCGACTTCGCTAATACATCCCATGACTTATCACTGCAGCTCCAATACCTCCATCCAGGTACCGATCGCCTGTGCCATCATCCAAGGCTGTGTTGCCCCAACCCCCCAGTTCCCGGCTCCCAATTTTAAAGGGGAGGGGGGGGGGGGGGGAGAGAGAAGAGAAAAACGGCCATAATGAAAACACGTCAACTCTCGGGAAGTCTGACACCAGGCTATTTTCACGGGGGGGAGTGACCGCCCAGAGAAAGGCGATCGAGGGCAAAAGCTACTTGAAAAAGCTTGTGACCGCCTGGCCACCTTTGCCCTTCCATCGTCCTGTCCCCTTGTCTGACTTGCCGTTTTGCTTTTTTGCTGCTCGTCTCCTTGCCTCCCCAACAACCCCCGTCTTTCTTCCCTGCTCAACAATTTATCTTTGTAGCCTTTTGTAATATAAATAGACAGCCTGTTCTCCTTCTCGCTCTGACTCCTTCGCCCCTCCCCATCTCAGCCTCTTCACACTCGGCCTTATTCACTTCCTTCTTCGCAATTCTTCACGTCCTACGAATAGGTGTATTGGCAGAGTCTCATCTGACCCTCGCCTATCTTGCACCCGGCTCTCAGTGCACACAGCCATAAGAGAATAGCCATGCAGCTGACAAATCCGACCGGCGTCATCTTCCACCGTGAGGGTGGACTGCAGCTGACGAACCGTTTTAAAGACGGCGAGTGGCCCACAATCAACCCAGAGGACTGGAAGGAGGGGTCTCGTCCGGTTGCCATAACGTTCTCGAGCGGCTCCCTCTTAGAGTCGCCTGCTGTTGTCCGTGAGCTCGTCCCGCAGGTAGGGGATGCCACGGGACGGTACTATACAGATACCGCAGGGCATAACCACTGGGTCCATCTTCCATCTTACGGTGTAGTCGATCCGGAGTCGTATTTGGCCTTGCTCCAAGTCAGAATACCCAAACAGGTTCGAGCCTGGGCAGCCACCGAGAGCGCTGCTCACCGGGAAGCCCTGCGCCTTGCAAACTCCGGTCTGGTATGTACTAGCTCCGGGGAGAGAAAAAAGAAAGAAGTAAAGAACAGTTACAGGCCCTTGGCAGCTTAGACATGGATGCGACGACTGTGGACTGACAAGCGCAGGCGCCTGAGATGCAAACACTCCTATGTTACGATTTTGGAAGACGTGTGTCCACGAAGAGACGGATGGGAGAACTGCTCCCTCTCTCTACTCTCCCTGCTTGCGTTTTTTCCTGTGCTGGAAGCGTGCTAACCGCGAGCCTCTCAACAGAGCAGAAGACACGCTCGGCCTATCTCATTGGAGAGAACAATCTGGGAATCCCCCCTCTGCCCAGTGACTCGCAGACATTTCCCAAATGTGTTCCCTTGCCTCGCATTGTCACGGCGCAGTGCGACAACATTTCGTCCATCTACCTGGCTGGCTTACTCGAGGAGCTCTTCGGTGCAGACAACGGCATATTGAGCAAGAGGCTTCTTTCGACAACCCCCTTGGACACCCACATTGGCTACGTGGCCCTCCGCATACTCGCACAAGGCACGGTTTGGATTCTGGTCGACAAAAACCGCCGTGATATGCAGAACAATACCAACGTACGCCGCCCTGGTGAACACCTGGCCAGGTTTTATATGCTTACCAGTTCTCACAGGACCGTTCGCTAGAGGTGCGTCTTCAAGACAGTCTCAACCTTCTTGTGGCCAACTTTAGTAGCGTGCACCGCGGCATCAGCTACCGTGATGTAGCAGGGATTCTTCCAAAGGAGGGGATTGCGTTTCATGGCGGCATCGAGGCCGAGAGACAACTGTGTCAGGTTCCCGGAACGGATTTGTGGAAGAACACGTTATTCTGGCTTCCAACCCTGCCGGATCTGCTTGTGAATTCCCACAAAGATCGGCTGGTATTTGGGCTCCACTAAACATCCTTGTCTTGCCGACCCTGATCCCGGTTTGCATCTGCTTGTTCCCCGGCCCAGGTACGGTCGTGTGCTGTGCAGAACCCCTTCTCAGTGCTGTTGCGTTGGTTCTCTCGAATGGTATCTTAGCATCATCTAATTTGGCCCACAATGAATCGTTGGAACTGTACATCACGGGGCCTTGCCTGGCTCTCGTAATCATAGCAGAGGCAGACATTCTCCACATGCCCCTAACACCCATTCGGCAATGCCACGTTATCGGCATGCTTGTGTAACAGTGACAAAATCTGGCGTGAACCGCCTGGAAACACGTAGTCAAAATGAGAAGGACTCTTGAGCAGATAGCAGCTCGGAGCATAGGCAAGGCCTGCAAGTCTCGGCCGCGAGATCTAGCCTATAAGCTTGTGCAGCTAGGAGGGACCCCAGGGAGCATGGAGGCATCGGAGTCGGTTTCAGAGCTTCATGGGTGCCATGGGTGCTCCTGGCCTGTTTTGGCTGTGAATACCTGGCGATGCTCCAGCTGCGCTTTCGCTTCTATCTCGATATAGCGTCAGCTTGACAGACAGGCACCCGCCCTGCCGGAGAACAGGAAATGCAGTGAGCAACAACAGTACGGATGTGGTAACAACCAGCGAGGCTGCTGCAGCGGTTGCATGACTAGTCACGCCAACGACAACTCGCTTCGCGCTCGCATGTCTCATGTTGGGTAGCACGTTAGAGTGAGACGGTGTAAAACGTCCGTTCCTATTGGCGAAAGTAGGGCCCAGATTAGGTGGCATGTTTGACGCAGCTGGGAGCGTCGGCGAGGTTTTGAGTTCCCTGCATTTGGTCTCTGGTCTCTGGTCTCTGGCCTCTGGCCTCCAATCTCTTATTCATCCAAACACCGACGGGCCATCACATCATGAGGCCAAACAGTTTCCTTGCCCTTTAGGGAGCAATCCAATGCTGTCTCAGAACTTGACTTCCGAGGTTGTGCCCAGCCTTCTTTCTATAGCACGACAGCTCCACTATGCCGTGTAAGATACCAGAAAACGCTTCATACAGCTAGCGCATCACAGCCTGTTAAGTTAGAACATATCCATTCCGGTGGTACAGCCAAGCCCAAGGACAGCCGGTCATCTTTTAATATCCAAGATGGCGGTTTATTGTCGCATTTCTAGAGCAGACGTAGGGCAGTTTGGTATCTTACGGAAGGGCGTTGATTGCGAGAGTGGAAAAACAGAACAAGTCGAGACTGGGGATTCTGTGGGACACAGTCACGTGCATACAGACGCTATAACGTGACTACGATCTCTGCCAACCAGCTTCGATATCGTCATCGATGATCATCAAAAAGTCCAAGCTCGGCAGCTGCACAGTCCCGGAAGCAGATTGGCAATCCGACGCATGGCAATCCGGGGAAGCGAACCTCAGGCCCAACGACACCCCGACGATGCCGGGCGATAACGCTTGTCTGTCAACTGGCCTTCTGGACGAAACAAGAGAACATCGAGTCTTACCCCCCCTCGCCGCCTAGTCTCCCATGCGATGGCATCCCAGGCGCCGACGCGAAAGGTGTGGGTGCGGCGACCCGGCGCATCGGAAACACGTGTGGCATTCGGCGAGAGGGACGTGGTAGACGACGTGCGGGAGACGCTGCTGCGAAAATACGGCAACACGCTGGGGCGCGTCTACGATGCCCCCGACATCGCTCTGCGGCTGGTCCCCCGGGCCGGCAACCAGGCAGAGCGCACCCTGGGGCCGGACGAGCCGATGGAGCAGCTGCTGGAGAAGGCGTACCCGGGCGGCCAGACGATCGAGGAGGCGCTGATCATCGACGTGCCGCTTCGCCGCATCACGCCCTCCTGCTCCCCCCCGGGAGGACCGCCTTACGGACTCCACGGCGCGCCTGCTCCGTACACGACGTACCGCGACAGCAACTCCAGCGGCTACGAGCTGCGGACCGACTACTTTGGCCCGGGCGCTGTTGCTGCCTCGTCCACGCACGGCCACGGCCACGGCCACGGCTACGGCTACGGCCACGGCTATGCCCCGTCCGGCCACCACCTGCACGCATCGTTCCAGCGCCACGCGCACACCCACCCCCTCAACCTACATCTGCAGGCGCCGCCGCCCAGCGGTGCCGGGAGCGCACCGAGCAGCCGGCCGCCGCCACTGCCACAGGCAGCGGGAGTGGGCGCGAATGGCGGCAGCGGCAGCGGCAGCGGCAGCCCTCACCACCACCCGCACTCCATTTCCGTGCTGGCAACGGGCCAGGTGCCAGCCATCCCGAACCTGCCCTCGCCAGGCGGCTCACGGTGGCAGCAGAAGGACCGTTCCGACCGGCCCAAGCTCCACCGACGGCACTCGGCCAACGCACCGGCCGATGGACCCGGAGGCATCCACGGTGTGCTTTCCCACCCCCCCTGTCTCTTCCCGTCGTATTTGCCCGTCGTGTTCTGACTGCCTGTCGTGCCGTGCTCCGCAGAATACGGAAGCCAAGGGCCCTCGGTGGCCGGCGGTGCCGTCCCGGGGTCGACTCTGAGCGTCAACGCCGGACAGCAGGGGTCTGGTGCCCCCAACAGCGCGAATGGCGCCCCCGCTCCCGGAACTGCGGCCAAGGGCGAGACCGGAGTCGGCAGCAAGATCGACGGCGGCTCGGGCGGGGGGATCGGCGGCTCGCCGGGCGCGGGCGTGGCCGGCGACGCCAAGGGGAACGGCGACGGCGGCAGCGCAGGCGGCGGTGCGGCCAACGGCATTGCGGGCGGGAGCAGCTCCGTGACGTCGCCCCCGGTACGCAACGCCACGTCGTCTCCGCGGCCGGCGTCGCCGCTGCGCAACAAGAAGCCCAAGAAGGCCGGGCGACAGACGGACGACGACAGCAACACGGAGGTGCGGCTGGGCCCGCTGACGGTGCCGCCGATCAACGTGCTGATTGTGGAGGACAACATTATCAACCTGAAGCTGCTCGAGGCCTTTATCAAGCGGCTCAAAGTGCGGTGGCAGACGGCGATGAACGGCCGGGACGCGGTGCTCAAGTGGCGCACGGGCGGCTTCCATCTGGTGCTCATGGACATCCAGCTGCCGCTGATGTCGGGGCTGGAGGCCACGCGCGAGATCCGCCGCCTCGAGCGCGTCAATTCCATCGGCGTGTTTGCGTCGACACCGAGCGACTCGATCGGCACCGGCCGCGGCCCGCGCTCCGACACGCTCGAGAACATGACGCTGTTCAAGAGCCCCGTCATCATCGTCGCCCTGACGGCCAGCTCGCTGCAGAGCGACCGGAACGACGCCCTGGCTGCCGGCTGCAACGACTTCTTGACAAAGGTGCGTCGCGTCCAATGCCCGTCTCCCGTCTCCCGTCTCCCGTCTCCCGTCTCCCGTCTCCCGTCTCCCGTCTCCCATCTCCTGTCGCTGGCTGACGCTCCCAGCCCGTCAACTTCGTCTGGCTGGAAAAGAAGATCATGGAATGGGGATGCATGCAGGCCCTGATCGACTTTGACGGCTGGCGCAAATGGAAGGAGCTCAAGCTGCCGTCCCTGCCGCCGCAGGAGCCGACCGATGCCAACGGGACATCCAGCGACTCCGGAGCCAGGAAGTCCAAGAGACACGCCGGCCATGCGAAGCGACTGTCCATGACAGCGGTCGCCCACGAGGCCGCCGGCGGAGACGGCTCGAACGCCAGCAACACGCTGTCGCCGGTCGATGGTGCTGCCCCGGGCCTGGGCCCCGGCTCTGCCGGACGGTCGCCCCTCTCCGCCTCGGCAGACCCCGGCGAGCGGTCCAACGAGACGGCCGCGCCATCACAGGCGTCATCCGCAGCAACGCAAAAGCCGGAGAGTCCAGCGCCCACGCCTAGCATCGCCCCCCAGACGACTGACCTTACCAGCGCGGCATGAGGCCATGACGCCACATCGGACCTCCTCAGCACGCATAGCATGTATACATATACCCGCTTCAATTCTTCTTCTTCTTCTTCTTCTTTTCTGTACGGCTTTAACTGGTCACGACACGCGAACGTACTGGCATCGGTAGCTGCAGCACGCGGGAGAGCCGCATCGCATTTGTAAGAATCCTAATTTCGGGGCTGTGTGGCTGGGCCGAGCACAGCCACATTTCACGGGCTCCACATCACAACAAAAATTTCGTCAAGAAGCTTCTCCGTATTCAAAGGCCCCTCCTCTCCTTTCTTCCATTCCTGCACCACACAACAACACAACAACCGCCATCGATGCCGCCACCACAGTGCACGCGGGCAGCGCTGTCTGCCGCACCCGCGTCGGGGCCGGCAGTGGCCGCCCTTGCGGCAAGTCTCTGCACACTCCAATTGGGTGGCATGAGCCGGGTGACAGGGAGCTGTCGTCGTCACCGTCGTCACCCTGTCCTCACTTCCTCTCCATCTCCCTCTCCCGCCTCGTCCTCCCCTTTCTCCTCCCTCTCCACCCGTCGTCCCCGTGTCCCGTCGTCCTCGTCGCGTCCGCCATCCCTCCCCTCCACCGCGACATTCTCCACAACAGCTCCCTGCCAGTCGCTCAAGAAGCGGCGGGCCATGCGGGCCTGGTTCGAGAAGGCCGGTGCGCAGTACAAGCCGGTCAAGGCATCCAGGGCACGGATGGCCGACGGCGCCGACGGCTCGGCCAACGCAGACGCGGCCGGCCGGCCGTCCCCCGTGCTGCGCCCGTTCCCGGAGAACCCCTTCTTCCGGTCGCAGCCAGTGCTGGGCGAGGAGGTGCGCGAGCTGGTGTGGGAAAAAGTGGCACGACGCGGCGAGAGTATCAAGGCGGTGGCGGCAGAGCTGAGCATCGACATGCGGCGGGTGGCGGCCGTGGTGCGGCTCAAGCAGATTGAGAAGTCGTGGATCACAGAGGTACGTTTTTGCTCGGCTGCCCAGCCTCTTGCTTTTTCTCCCGTTTCCCCGTTTATCCCCGGCTGTGATGATACACAAAGAATTCGATTAGTCATTAAGACACAAACAATATGGTTACAACATTTTTGCCATGCTTATCTTTCTGAGCCAACCTCCTGATCCTGCCTTGCTGCCTTGCTGCCTTCCCTCCTGCCGGCCATGACCCCATTTCTGACCGGCGACTGCCATCTTCACAGGGTAAGCCGCTGGCAAAGCCGTACGCACAGGCAGTGTTGGCGATGCTGCCGCAGACCGACTATGGCTCGCGCGACGCGGTGCAGCCCCATGAGCCCATCAGCGAGATCCACGCCCACGGCTATGCAGCACAGCAGCTGTTCCTGCCCGTGCCGGAGTCGCGGCACTTTACGCGCGACGCCGCCGCGCAGGCGTTCCACCCGACGCTGCTGCCGGCCGACAAGCGGGTGCCCATCCCGGAGCTGATCGCGCTGGAGCGCGACGTGCTCACAGGCGCCCGCAGCCCCGAGGACAGCTTCCGCGCCTTCCGCGCCAAGACCGCGGCCGAGCACACGGCCATGGTGCAGCGCGACCGGGTGGCAGCGGCGGCCGAGCATGCGCGCACGACACGCGCAGAGACGAAGCGGTTTGAGTTCCGCATCCGCGACATCAACGCCGAGGACGTCGGCAAGAACGGGCGGTCGCCCAAGGCGGTGGGCTGGCGCTACGGCGTGCCGTTTGACGACCGCAAGCGGGGCCAGATCAAGATACCCACGAGCGTCGGCTGAAGGGCGTCTCTGGTGGCAGGCCAGGCAGCCCGATGTATGAGTAGCTGGTCTGTACGAAACACGGCTTACGTCCAACCTCTTCCCGCCAATGCATGTAACAGCAGGCCCGGCAGGCCGCACAAAGGTAGTGCGGGCGAGCGGGCGAGCGACCACGCCGGACAAGCGACCTGGCTGCCTGACAAGCTTCTGTTCCCCAAGCTCAGACCAGGCGTCCTCCTCACCTTCCTCCGACGTAGTATATCGGTGCCATTGGCTATGTGTAGCCAGCGTTGGATGTACACGGCACGGGCGGTTTGAGCGTGAGCTGCATGCCTCAAGCCAGATTGCCCCTCTGGGGTTGCGCGTTGTGTACCTGCGACTTCCTGTCAGTCAGCTTCCCGACGTCTGGCAGGTAACGCAGGACGCAGGAGAATGGTGTCCTCTGCTGACAGCACAGTGGCATGTGCGTGTATGCACGGTTCACGTGGCCGCCCTTTGCTGCACAGCCGGTTGCGTAGTTTTGTGCCTCTTTCTGCTTAGGCTCGTCTGTGCATTCGGGCAGCGTTCGGTTGATACGTTGGCCTCACGGGAAGCCTCAAAGGGGGGGAAAAGGAAAAACAAGAGAGAGGTGGGCCATAGGACAACAACGGACAACGGTGGTTGCCTTAAATTGGCAGCTTTGACAGGCTGACTGGGAGGCGGAATGAAGGGCTAATTCAAAGCAGTGCCTGGTGGCAAATTACTCGTACGAAGTAGATGCTCAAATACGCTACCGTTTTGTGGCGTACGACGACAGCGATGAACGTGGCTCGTAGCGAGAGAGCAGCCCTGGCTGCGTTCTCCGAGCCGTGCAGCCGGATTGAAGCAGGCACACAGATGTTTTAGGCAGCAAGTTACGGGTGTGCCGAATACCATGGAGAATGTCGGAATCGTCGCTGGGAGACAGGAGTAAAGCGCAGGGTGACTGCTCATATTCATACCTGAAAGCTGGGGGGTATTAGTGCGATTCTCCCTGCGGGAAAAAGAGCATTGCACTAACATCCTCAGTATTCAGGTGCAAACTACCAATTGTGAACTGTCAGATCTTGTATGTCGTAACGAAACACGGCAGAACAATGCGAGCAAGTATGGATTACGAGGGTTCACATCTATCAGCCGTCTTTGTTCCAGTCTCCGTCCAACAGCGCCCAACAAACCGCAGACAGCCCTGACCATCCCGAGCCTCTCCCCATGGCTTCGTCTGCCCCAAACCCTTCTTCTGGCCTAGTTGCCGACCCCAATGTAAGCGCTGCTCTTCGTTTTCTCGCAGCTTTCTTCGCAGCGTCTGTGATCGCAGTCCGGCCCGATGCACGCCGGGTTTATGGCTACACTGTTGTCGGCGAATCCGCAGACATGCTACCGTAATCGCCTGTCAGCTCTAGACCACGCTCGTGAATGTGGGATATTGCAAGAAGCCGAAGACGTACGCATCGCCATTTGTAAATGTACTCCTTCCGCGTCCCGTTCCGGTTACGGGCCATGCTGGCGGTATTCGTGTCTCCTTATTTATATTGTGGACGGGGTCGAAGGCGGAAAATGGCTGTACGAGAAGAGGGAAGCCTGCGAGAAAATCTGAAGGTATAGTTGCAGCTTCTGTAGAAACCGAGCATCATTTTAAATACCAGATCACACATCTAGAGGTTCGCAAATATCACGACCTGAACACGCTAGAAAGCAAGCTTCTGTACCACCAGCACCGGCCTCCTTGCGGATATTGATGCTGCTTGCGCCTCGCCGTCGGGCTCTACAGCTTTGCAGCTTGAAGGCGAGCTGGCCTCACGCCCCCCCCCCCCAACACTGCCAGACATGAGCGACACACTGAAAAGAGGTGGCAAAAGCAAAAAAGGGACATGGGCGATAGTGCTGTTGTAGCAAGCGAATGCTCAACATCACAAACTGTGTTGGGCCAACCTCTGGTTTATACCAGAGAGAAAGCAGGCACCCCCACCCCTTCTTGCTGTGTGTTTGCCGTCCCAACCATGCTGCCGAAGTCAGTGGAGGGCGCAGTAACGGCCACGGAGCAGACGACAAGCTCCGAGCATAGCCAAAGGAGACAGGCGCTTCAAGCGGCCGCTCTTATAAAGGCGTAGCCACGGATATTTTGCTTCTTGTTCTAGGCGACTCTGATGCGCCGACCTGTGGGGCTGGCAATCTGCCAGAACTCGGCCATTGTCGTTTTCAGTTCGGGCTTCGAGGGCGCCTTTGCTTCGCCTTCCATGCGCCCAACGAACACGTTTGGCTTCCTGCTCATTTCTTGTCAGAAATGGGCAGCGCCCGTGCTTGTCTTGGGCTGGTTGTAGTTGGGACGTGCTTTGGCCGTTCTGTATGTGCATGACTAAGCATTGAGAGCCGCAAGTCTCCACCGGCCCATTGTGGCTTCGTGCAAGAGCCAATCGAATTTGCTGTGGCGCCATGGCAACGTCGGTGGCCATTGACGACGCTGTCGTCGACGTTCTCGACAGCTGTTCTTCTCCGGGTGAACATCAGGATGGTCTGTCTCGTGCCTTGGCTGCTGCGTGGTCTTACTTCTGTTCAGAGGCTTGTGCAATGCTGACACAACAGCCGACCAGCAGCCGACAGACACCAGAGCACTGTAGATGATAGCGTAGTCCTGGACCCTATTGTTCCAGTATAATCTGTGGCCATGCTCACCAGAAGTTGTAGTAGAGGGGCCCGTTGGAGGGAAGATAGGAAGGAGAGGTGTCCGAGGGGGGAATCGATGAAAGGTGCTGAATACAAGGAAAAAAAGAAACTGAGGAAAGAAACCAGCCAGGGCCTCCAGGCTTGGTGGAAGGAGGGAAGGGGGGATTCTGCCAGCTTTTATACTGGCAGGCAAGGCATCAAGGCCCAAGGCCCAAGTCTCAAACAAAGTTTCTTGCCTTGCGGCTGCAACGAATATGCCTTACCTCGTCGAGATGCGGATTCTTGCATCCCCTGCCTTAGCGTGTCTGCCGGGCGTAAATCGTGTCATCTTTGCTTACTACTTCGGCCAACCACCCTCCTTATCCAGTTATGAAGACTGCTTTTCCTGGCCTGGCCGTATGGTCCGACTGCCTGGCTTGGATGCTTGAGATGGGCAGCCTTTTGAGCCTCACTTCTGCAATGCTCCAACAGCCAAAGTCAAAGGCTGTAAAAGGGGGGTGACAAATTCTTCGGCATGCCGACTCGGCACGAGCAATGTTTCAGAATGCTGGATAGACATCGAAACGCAGCGTTCGACAGCGTTCGACAGCGTTCGACAGCGTTTGAAAGCGTTTGACAGCGGGCGCAAACATAAACGTCTCGCCGGGTTGACTCGTGTTGTATCCTTATCTGACCACAGCCGTCGGGTATCGGTGATGTGGAACTACGCCAATCCAACCAAGAGCTGCTCACCCAGCCATCACCAATCGGCTTCGACGCTTCCTGATGCTCTGAGGTATGGCGACGGAAGTCACCAGCCCGCAGGAGGCCTGTTCTTTGGCCTGTCGGCGAACCGGACTGGTCTCTGTGGCTGGTGCTGGCAAGAAAATGAGCCGGGCCTCCGTCGATCGACCCATATGGCGGCCCAGTAATATAGCCTAAGAAAATGAATTTTCTGGTTATAGAAGGCGCAGCGCTGTAAGACCTAACCGCGGAACTCAAAAGGGCCTAGGTCACATGACTGCAAGTCTGTGGGGGGGGGGGGGGGGCAACCTAGCAGATCCATGGTTTCTCTCCCGTCTCCCTCATCGCCAATGCCAAACTTCCTGGCTCCTGATCTGCTTGGCCGGCTTGCCTGCTGCCTGGATGGCGCGGCAGATATGTTATTTTCACAGACAGCCCAGCGTTCTGCCTTTTCGGAGCTTCCTGAGCGGTCGCTCCGACTGCGACCGGTTATGCGGCCAGGGCTACTGCGCCTGATTTTGCAACTGTCCAGAGCAAGCGCGAGACGGTTGACCGCTAGTGGCACGCTGGTAGCAGAGAGCTTACACAAGCCCGGCAGAGGCACTTGCCAGGACGGCGAATCAGAGGCCAATGGCAGCACGGGCTAGGGCGGCCCAAATGCAAGCCCAAGGAGGGCGAAGAGGTCAGAAGAGAAGCCTTCTGCTAGTGGCGTGGCACTGCCAACGTCCTGACCTTCTGTAGCACTGGCCTGCCGTTGAGGATCGCCGCCATTGGGCAGCCTCCTGCGCCTGTTGTTTCCTGGAACCGACTCTGCTCGTTGCGTGATTCGAGAGATGGCACCGGCCCGTCGGCCCCCGTTTCCCACGGCGTCTGCCTTTGCCTCTGCTGTCTCTGCCATGTGCTGCATGTGCTGCATGTGCTGCCTTCGCCACAATGAGACCCCACGGAGTACTTTTTCTATTGTGTAACCTGCAGGTGTGATGCCCATTACCAGTGTTGGTGAGCGATGGGACATACAGATGCGAGATATATGGCTGCCTTGGAGAAATGCTGCCATGCCGTGCCCTTGGCTCCCTCCCTGTCGGAGCCTGCCCGGTTACATATTCTTGTGCTTGTCGGCATCCGTCAGTCCTCTTGTCGTTGTCCCATCCTCCATTCTTGTCGTTGTTCCATCCTCCATTCTTCCCTCGTTGTACTTGACATCTGTCTTATACCATTTTTACCCCTGTTAGAAGCGGCCCGTCTCTTTGCCTACCTGGCCTTGGTGCATCAGAGCCTGCTCATGTGCAGAATGCCTCGCGAAGAATCCTCCTCTCCCTCCCCCAGCAAAGACAGGCAGGCAGAGCCTGTTCAGGCGTCGATCCCTTCCATCCCCATTACCACAACCAAGACTGGCACTAGGGACGAGGAGCCACTCCCAGCCGCAGCCAAACGTGTGATCCGAATCCAGAAGGCAGGAGGTGGCAGTTTGTCCCGGCACCTGCATAAGTTTAGCCAACGTGGCCCGCGACCCTTCCAGCCAAAGTCTACAGCCAAGAGCAAGAATACGATGGCAGGGAACACATCTGCTCACGCAGGAAAGCTTCCAACGCTGCAAGAAATGTACAACTCGTGGCGCGCCCTGGAGGAACACGTGGATGGAATACACAGACTCCCCATGTTCATCAGGGCAGAGCGCAGAGCTTGCCACAGATGCAGAGTCCTGAGGAGAAAAGTAGGTCCAAGGTTGCAGCACTGCCGGGGGTTTCTTTGTATGGTGGTTGGCTGATGTGCCGATTTCCCCCCAGTGTGCATGCTTCGACTACTCCAAGCTGGAGAAAGGATACCAAGCAAGCGACCTGGCTCTCAAGCAGGCCATTCTTCGCCAGTGTCCCTTCCCCGACGAGCCTGGCACCTCTCTGAAGTCCATGTCGACCAACATGTGCACATCGCCTAGCCCTGGGCAGAACACGTCTGCCGAGGGCGAAAGAGACGCAACGATGCCCAATCTTCAGTGGCTCGCGCCCGAACGCACATACCAAAGCACGCGCGGCCGCGAGATCGACGAGCATGGCCGCCTGATCAGCGATATCCTGCCGAGCACTCGGGTCACCAGCATGCAGCCCCACGGCGGCTTCAACACGCCTCTGGTTGCGGCGACCGACGAAGATGCAGCCGTCACAACAGCGCCCAGGCTGATGAAGCTTGAGATCCGCACTGTCCTCATAGCCCAGGAGAGAATCAGAAACAATGTCCGGAGATGGCGTTGCCAGTTTGGCAGCAGCGGCATGCCTGGCGGCCACGTGTGCATGCGCGAGGACGACCACCTCAACACCATCCGCCGCCACTACGGACGAGAGCACGGCAAGCACCGCTACTACATGAAGCCGAAGATGCGGCTGCGCTGCGGCCGCTGCGGGCTCACCGCCGAGAGCCGGGTGCCGGACCGCTGTCCCAGCTGCAACGGAGCAGGCGATGCCTGGGTGCAGGAGGTATATGCGCTGATCGAGGTGCCGGTGCCTCTCAGCACAGGCGGCCGGGAAGACGGCCCTGCCACGGCCGGAGACGCGCAGATGGCCGACGGCGCCCTGCTGGGTGCCGATGCTGTCGCAACGTCCTCTCGGCAACCGTTCATCGCGATGACAGCGGCACCGTGGCCGGCGTCCAGTGCAGTAGGAGCCCCCCTGCGGCAGAGTCCAGCTCCCGTCGAGACAGCCGCAGCCTTGGCCGTTCCGGGCGGCATGTCCAGCACGGCCTCGGCCCTTGGAGTTCCGTCGACGCCCTTGACTCCCCTGACACCGCTCACGCCCATGTCGCCGGCGTCTACGTCGGGCGATGCGTTCCTGGCAGACACGACGGCTCTATTCCCATATGGCCCTCTGGGTGTTGCCGACTGGCCGCAGCAGCCGCTGTTTGTAGACGACCCGTCCCAGGGACAGCTGTTTTGTGGCGATGGCATTGCGGGCTTCGACACCGGCTGTGGCTTCGATATCGGCTCGGATCTCGACCTGCAGGGAGCACCAATGTTCCAGATGCAATCTTTGTACACTGCAGAAGACATGGACTGGGACACACAATGCGGCAACACCTGCGACTACAGGGGCGAAGAGGGACAAACAGACAGAGCATTGGAGACCAGTGCGTAGACGGCAAGATAAGGGCGGGACGTATCTTACATTTCTGGTTAGGCACACCTCCATTCTAGACTAGAGCAGCTGGCTGCTTGAATCTTGCGGTTCCTATCTTGCATATCGCGCACTGCATACCGCAAAGAGACGTGATGCACCCTTGCCTGGGCAGCTGGAGGGAGCAAGCCGTTCGATCGGCTGCTCTGTCACGTTGGAGGGCTGTTGGACGGAACGAGGCCTCGGCGGGCCTCAGCAGAAAGCCGACTTTAACGAAGGAGTGTGAGTCAGATGCGAATCGGCGCTCGCCAATGGTGACTAGCGTGTTGGCTGACTGACTTTGTGTAGAGTCCGGAAAAGTGGAGAGGCGGTGGTGGTGGGGCTTTGTTATTACTTCCCTTTGTGGAAACAAGCACACTTGCCTGCGCCTCGCTAGGCTTTTTGGACAGTAAATAGACCCGTATTAAACTCGGCAGGTGCCCTTCGGATTTATCTCTTCGGCTTTTTTTTCCCAACCTCAACTCGAAATCCATCGCCTTTTTTTTCGCGTTGCTGAATCGCCACAGACGAAAGCACCACGACAAAGAGCACCGCCCAATCCATTCGCTCTACCCCACGCCCCGCCAGATCTCGTGGATCACCGGACGACGGAACACCACCTGAATTGCTTCGTTTTCAGTCTATCGACGCCAGACAGCGAATCCCGGAAAGCGACTCCCGCGAAAGAGAGCCCACAGAAGACCACAGCGCAGCAGCAAGCAACGCCTGATGTTTGGCTACCAGGCCCTGTCCACATCTTCTCCAGCCGGAACAGAAACACGCTACAACCAAGCAACGTCGATACGTGCCGGACAAATGGCTCAGCAGGGCAGCTTCAGCAGCTCCCAGAGCTCCCACAGCTCCACGCCGGCTTCTACCCCGGGCGTCGCCTGTGGTGTGGCCCCCATGACCACCGCCACCTTTTCCATCTTCCAGGAGGGCCCGGGCCGACCGCTCGTCTTTGCCCCGCCCATGGGCACCCCGGAGCTCCAGTCTCTGGTCGACCTCTTCATCGCCCTTGACATTCCCGCCTCCATGAAGATGGAGATGATCCAGCGCGACTTTGAGACACACACCCAACGGACAAACGAGCGGTACAAGACCTACGTCGTTCCTACTGCCTCCATCACCTCGTCGGGCTTCACCTCCAGCCCCAGCTCAATTTTCCTCACCGCCTTCGAGCCGACCTACCAGTCTGGTCCTGTGTCTGGACGCAGCGGCAGCGGCAGCGGCAGCGGCAGCGGCAGCGGCAGCAGTCATTCCTTCATGGAGGTAGCCCCAGTTTCTGGGCCGTCGCCCAACGATACAGACCTTGCTGATTCTCGCTTTTCGCTTCCCCTGTTCCCGGCCCCAACACAGTTCGGCGACTATGCGGTGCCTACCATGGCCGGACCTGCATCCTCCTCGGCCGTTCCCACCTGGATTTCCGCCGCTCCGGTCTCTGCGCCCTCGCTCGTGACGGCACCTTGGCCGAACCCGCAGCGGCAGCATCAACAGCGACGCTGGCAGCGACAGCACCACCGACCCAGCCGGCTTCCCAACAACAGCATGCAGATTGTCACCAGAGATGGCGAGGACGTCACCCACATGTCCAGCCGGTCCACGCGCACCCGTGAGGAGAGAGAGAACACCCGGATCGTGCGACAGCGCGGTGCCTGTGCCGAGTGTCGGCGCAAGAAGACCCGCTGCGATCCGAGCCACCACATGGGCCACAGCCACAGCCACAGCCACAGCCACAGCAACAACAGCACGGGCAGCTCAAGTCGTGCTGCTCCCTACGCAGCAGCCGCACAGTCGGGTCGCGCAAAGGAGGAGGCCACGGCGGCACAGGCTGCCAAGGCCGCCAAGGACAAAGCAGAGGGCAAGAAGCCAGTGACCACAGCAGACCCGGTGATCATGGCTACGGCTCCGCAGACGCCGAGCGCCATTCTGGCCGGATCTGCCAGAGACACGACCGCTGCCGATCACGATATCAGCACGCCGGGATGGGACATGTTCCGGGACTCCTTCGACTGGGCACAGCTGTCTGACCAGGGCCGTCTTTTCACTGACGAGGAGCTCGACCTGGAACTCGCCGTCTCGATGGAGACCGACACCGCATTCCCAGGCGCATTCCCAGGCGCATTCTCGCCGGCTCACACCTCCACCACTCACGCTACAGAGGCTGGCCTGGCCCAGACTTTCTCGTACCGTACCTTACCCCAGTCCCGATCCATTTCCCGGCTAGCAACCGGCCAGCAACAGCCTCACCCGGCTGTGAGCTCTGGCACTGAGACCCACTTCGGCGATGGACGAGCAGGCTTGCCCGAAGTGCCCGTCTCGCCTTCTATTCCACCCAACGTGCCTCTGGAGTCCCTCCCAATCGCTACTGCCGACCTGGGCATGCAACCCAGCATTGGTGACGCAGCCGCTGGCTCCGAACATACGGAAGCATCTTCTTGTGAAGGCGGTTGCACAGGAGAATCCCGCCGCTCTCCCGTTGTTGCGAGGGGCGAGGGGACCGGCCAAGATGGCGATGGAGATGGCCGAGATCAAAGCCATGGTCCTGGCCACTCGCAGACAGTCCGCACCCCAGAGCAGCCGTTGCCGAAGCACCAACACTCGCACCGCCATCCGCTCCAAGATGGCCAGGAGCTTTGCGTTGGCCGTTCTGGCTGTTCTGGCGGCTGTGCCGGCTCTGCCGGCTCTAGCTCCAACTCTGAACCAACCATTGCCTGTTCAGCACCCAGCTGGCAAGGACCCGTCAGCTGCGAAGGCGTTTCTGCCGCTGAGACTTTCCCGAGCAGCAGTTGCGTCTCCGAACATTATGTCCAGCAGCCGCAAACTGAAACCCAGCCTCGTATCGCAACCGGCGCGGCAGAGGATATTTCCGAGCCTCTAGATGTTGGCGCCTTGTGTGCTGGCCTGTCCGCATTGGTGATGTCGCTAATTCCGTCCTTGCTCATCTGGCGCGCATCCCAGGACTCCGGCGATTCTGCGTCGGAGGTCACACGTGGCGTGGAGAGACTCGTTATGGGCCCTTCGCCAGTCATCTGCCAATAGTCCTTGCTGCGATGCCGTGGGCGAAAGTATATGCTTAAGATGACTGTTCGGCGCAGAGACAATGATGGATATCAGAGAGCGGCAAGCGTAGCGAATTTGAATTTGACTTGGGATTGTAGGGACAGCTCCCTGGGAGCCACATTATTAGTTTACTGAATTTCACCCATTTTTGCTTTTTGAGAGACGTGGCATATGGGCCGGGCCGTCTGGCGAGTGCATTGGCCTCGCAATGTTCTGACTCGTCTGCTGAAACTGGCTGCAAGAGCCTGTTGTACAGAGTCGGGACAAGTGTTATACAGTCGGGACTGCCGCGCTGTCCGTCTTCAAATGAGAATGTGATGTGAAAGCCAGCAGGCGCGTGTTACCTGGACAGCTGGCGCACAGCATGACACGACTGTAAGCCGGACTGGCTCTTAGCACTCGCAGCCAACGCTTCTTAAATGCAGCAGATCTGTGCTTGTGACTACGGAAATCAAAAGGAGATCACGATGGGCTGCGATGCAAGACCGTTTCCAGTCCAGTGCAAGCAGAGCACTGACATAACGACAGAAGGAGCGGCAGAACAGGATGGGGCGCTCTAAAAAACGGTCCCATCCCGGAAGAAAGCAACGCGCCATCGCCCGGCCAGGCAGGCCCGACTTGCTCGCCCCTTCTGCTCTGGGCGCTGCTTCCTCAGCCGTGGTACAGTGGCCACCCGCTCCTTCCAGTTGGCGTTTGATATTTGGGGGTCGTAGCGTGCCGGTAGTGGCTGCCGCAGTATCAGCAAGCATCGCAGCTTCTCTTTTCATGCAATGCCCCAATTTCCAGCCATGGTGGTGTCTTGCCACATTGGTCATCATGGCTTGTGTGGGTGCCTGGCTCCTTCTCATCTCAATCCGCCCGTTCAGCCAAGCATCCCGGAACATGAACAAGACGTGGCACCGCATCGACAAGCAAGAAGAAAGAGAGCGCAACAGCCACGACGGTACTGGCGCGTCAGAAGAGGAACACTGCCTAATTCACGCCGAGGGAGAGGAAAGCGACGACATGCGTGGCTCAGGACGAGGACCGACCCAAATCGGCATTTCCTGGCAGTAAGAGTTCTTCCCCATCATGGCCGCAAGCAATTCTTCCTCGTTCCGCGGACAGCACTGACCGACCCGCCCAGCGAGCATACCCACCGAGGCAGACATAGCAATGGCCGGGGCGCACATGGTGGCCGTGGTGGTCGTGATAGCCTGCATCCGAGAGGCTGCGAGCCTGGCGATGGAACTGATCTGGATGGCCGTGACGGTAGCAGTCCTTTTTTGGGGCGTCGTGGTAGCGGCCGTGATCGTGGTCGTGGTCGGGGCCGTGCTGGCCCTGCTGCCGCTTACGATCCTGGCCACTCGGCTCGTCCGAGGGAGGCACAGGGCGCGCTGACGGCAGACGGTGTAGACCGTCGCTACCGAGGCCGTGGGAGTGGGAGGACACTGTATATCCCCCCGACCCGGACAAGCACCACAGCCGGGGAGGTACCGGCGGCACAGACGACGACAACGCTCGACAAGACTCAGAACATCATGGCAGCGGCCGCAAAGAACACCCTCACAGCCGCCACCTCCGCTGCCACGGCCACCGTGAGGGCGGTCACTACGGCCGCCATGAAGACGGTGAGCTTGGCAGCCATCCCGCTCCGGTCGTTCTCTGCGACGAGACCAGAGCTGTCCGGCCAAGCCATCGGCGCGGCTCCAAAATCTCCCGCTCTGGCCGTGGCGGCGGACGATGCGACGAACCATGAGAAAAACCGGCGTGCCCGCCGCGCCGAGCGAGCTGTTCAGATATTCCGCGAACAGCGCCTGCAGCAACAGGCCGAAGATGCGGCACGCCGGGAACATGTCCAGGCCAGCGGCCTTTTTTCGGCGTCTTCCCAATGCTGTTCATCTGATAATGACATGCCCTCTTCCGCCGAAAATGACGGCAAGAAAACAAAGACAGTCCGTTTTCATGCTGGCCCCGCTAACCTGACCGCCGGACGCCAACCACTCAGCAACACTGCGGCAAATTTTGCCTCGCCGCCTACGAGCGCTAATACCATTGCCGCCTTGGATAAAACCCCGTCTTCGAAAAATACGTCTTCCTCATCGTCCCCGGAGCCAGCTCTGGCCACAGCGGTAGCGGGCTTCAGCCAGACCATGGGCAGTGGCCATGAGCAAGCTGCTGCGCCAAGCATGAAGAGGAAGAGCGACATCGCCCTGATGGGCAGTGATGCTGACGAGGGTCATGAGTCAGACGACTCAAACGCCAGCTTCATCATGACCAGGACCGCGGGCAAGCGTCGCGGGAACCTGAGCAGCGGCGACATGCTGGCTAACGAGATACTGCACGATATCAACGAGGATCTCAACACCATGGCGGAAGAAGCCGAGGAATGTGATCCGGTCAAACGTTTGCACCGAGGCTATATGAACGAAGCTATTGCCATGGTGCGTGTATGGCCCCTCGCTCCGTCTGCCACCTTCACGTCCGACACCCCCAGCTAACACCAGGCTCACAGGCTCAGCTAGCCTTGCGGACAAATGAAACCCCGGTCGGCTGTGTTCTCATCTACAACGGCCGTGTCATTGCAAAAGGCATGAACGCGACCAACATGACACGCAACGGCACCCGCCACGCCGAGCTGATGTGTCTGAATGCTCTCCTGGCTCAATGGGACGATGTCAGCGATGCTGAATCGTGCCATGGCGAGGATTCCGACTGCGACAGCGCTCAGGACTACGACAACGACACGGGTGAGTTTTCGGAAGGGGACTGGGCCCATGTTGATCCCAGCAAGGGACACCTGTTTCCCTACGGCCAGAAACTGTATCCGGCTCGCGTCGTCAACCCGGATATTGTCCGGGAGTGTTCCCTGTATGTCACTGTCGAGCCGTGCATCATGTGCGCGTCGATGCTGCGACAGTACGGCATAAAAAAAGTGTACTTTGGAGCTGCCAACGACAAATTTGGGGGCACTGGTGGTGTACTGCGCATCCACATGAACTCGAAGCCTAACGAGCCCGCCGCTCAGAATGCAACGTACATCGAAACCTATGTCACCAACATGATGTCCAAGCCCCGACGAACGCGGACGGTCCGCCAGATCGTTGAAGCAACGGGCGGCAGCACATCTGTATCTGCTGATAAGAGTGCGCCTGCTGACTCGTCCTCGGATCCGGATGGTCCTCCACCCGTCGTCCGCCGTGCATCGACAATTCCCATAGCCGAAGGTTCAGTCCCCGCTAGAGACTCGGGACACGGAGGAAACGTCGAAGCAGGGTTCGATGTCGAAGGCGGCTGGGGCCGTGACAAGGCCGTCTTTCTCCTTCGGCAGTTCTACGTTCAAGAGAACGGCCGGGCGCCGGCGCCGCGCAAAAAGGAGGGCCGCGCTCAGCGCCTCGTTGAGCAGATGAAGAGTGAGAGTAGTAGTAGCGTCAAGCTTCCCTCGTCTGTCAGTGCCCATCAGGCTGAAATGGAAGTGGAGCTGGACTCGCTGCCTCTAGAAGCGTCATCACCATCGCGCCCTGTCCAAGGACCGCTGGTGGATATGGCGGTGGGCTTGGCTACGGAGATTGCCTCTGTCGAATAGAGATCGGGCAAAGGCACTTCATCTGGAGCCGGTTCTGAAGCGGCCGTGCGGGCAGCTGGAGGGAGGAAAGAGACGCTGGAAACGACGAAAAACATCAGATGGGGCATGCAGAAGAAGGCTGGCGTCGGTGTTGGTGCCAGCCCCGAGGGTGTGCATAAAGAGAATCACGGCAGGAAAGCGAGCACCGGAGACTGCCGTGGCGATCATGGCGAGATTCCAGCTGACAAGCATGCGATTATCGGCCTCCTGACTTGTACTTCTACGGAGGCGTTGAGCACGGTCAGCAACAACAGCTCGGCTGCCTGACTTTCGCGTGGTGGCTATAGATTTGTCCTTCACATTATTTGATTGCATGAGCATGGACATGATGCCCCTTTCTAGCATACCCACCGGCATTGCCAGTGGGCCTGAGTGTACGTCTTGGGATGTGTCAGTTTATAGATGTGTGGTCTCTATGATTTTCACAGGGACAAGCTTGACGCATAATCATGTATTATTGTGTAGGAAAGCAAGAGGCAACTGTTATAAAGACGGGGTTATAGCAGGGCAACCCTTACGTTCCATGGAACGGACGATTCTCCCAGATAACAAGATACGTTCTGCAGCGTGTTCTTGTCTGTCTCAAACCGTGAAGCTTTGACGCTACTGGTTACGGCGGCCAGCCAGCTTCATTCCGGTCTCGAGGCTTGCTACAAGGCCTGCTGCTCGCTGAGCCGCTCGACCTCGACGGCCATGGACGCTTTCCTCGGCAAAACTAACGCGGGAAGTGCACCAGCTGAGCATGGACTCGGCACGGGAAGAATGGTCGGCCGGCTGGAAGAGGCCGACGCTGACGTCGACGAGGTCGGGCCGCCAGACGTCGTGCCAGAAGACGGTGGCGCCGCAGCGAGGACAAAAGTTGCGCTCAACGCCCGGGCTGGAGCTGTAGGTGGCGAGGCGGCTGTGCAGGTCGGGATCGGAAAAGTCGAGGGAGCGCCGCGCCTGGCTGCAGAGGACGATGTTGGCGCGCGGCACAAAGGCCCAAGTCTGGATCTCGAAGCCGGAGGACAGGCGGCAGGAGCGACAGGCGCAGGTGCCGGCAAGATAGCGGGTGCCAGCTGGGGACTGCACCAGCCACCATTTGTGGTCTGCCGGGTTTGCGACGACGAGGGGGTCTGTGGTGGCAAACGGACAGAGCAGGTCGCAGAAGGCCGAGCGCGGCTCGCGGCTCTCGGCCGGGCTGCGGTCGGGATGGCGCACGGTGAAGCAGACGGTGCCGCAGTGACAGGAGGCGTCGATGTCGACAGGGCCGATGTCCTGCTGGGAGTTCGGCTCGCTGGCAGCCACGGCGTCGATGTCGGAGGCAGCAGGCAGTCCACCCATGGGCTGGCCGTGGGTGGAAGGAAGCCAGATAGCCAGGCCGCCGTCTCCCGTGTCGGCAACGTGCTGGTGACGGACATAGGCCAGAGCGGAGGTGGCAGCGTCGGCCATCTCGTCGACGATGACGCCCGTAGTCACCTGCCACCGGACAGCCTCATCGCCGCCGCCGTCCCGTCGCCGAAACACGTGGCAGCCGCAGGTGCGGCAAAAGTATCTGGTCACGGCTGCAGAGGAAGCATAGGCGACCAGGGGGGCGAAGGCGTCGTCTGCAGCGGGCGGCTCGATCGGGCAGTACGACGTGCACAGCTCGCCGCTGGTGTGGCGACAGGTGGTGCAATGACACAGCTCGAGAGGGACGATGGAGGCCGAAGACGGACGGTCGACGGCGACGGTCTGGGCGACGGCGCCGCAGAGACACTCGATGGCGAGGGAAATGGCCATTTTGCAGCGAGGCGTGGATGCACGGACAGGGTGCGGCTGCTGGCGGTGGCATGGCCGTCTTGAGCATTTTGGCAGCTCATTGGGTTTCTGGTTGGCATGTCGCTGCTGATTTGACCCGAAATTTAAGCGGTGATCGAGACTGGATGGTAAGATATCTTACGAGCACGGATTCCCCAAACGGAAGGCGCAGTCTGCCTTGGAGTCGCGTGACCTGTCGGTCGGTTTTTATGACGTCGGACCTGCAGCTCTAGCAAGCTGGGGATTAATTCCCCGCAATCACTAAATGTTTTGGCAGCTTTGATTATCCCACACATGCACACAAACTTGCACACACATGCACGCAGACACACACACACACGCACATGCCGTCAGCACTCATAGAACGCCCAGCTGCCGCAGCTCCTCTCCCGGTCGCTTCGCAGCCGCGGCCTCGTCCCAATCGGTCGCCCAGACGCGCTGCGCGGATCCGTGTGCAGAACCGCCGCCTCGAGTACCTGCGGCGCAACCCGTCCTATGTCGAGTCTAGTGACCGCGAGTTTGCCGGTGCGTTCTCGGCGAGCGGCCCCGCCCTCTCTCCCCGTCCATGCTGACAGGCTGCGACAGACGTCCAGCTCTACCACGAGCTGGTCCGCGCCTTCCAGACGCCCGAAGAACGGAGCGCCGAGGCACGCGACAAGGGCTTCGGCCAGGTGCTGGAGGCGTCTATCCTGCGGAATCCAGAGCGGCTACACCGGCTTGGGGAGGAAGAGGTGGAGGAGGAGGACGAGGACGAGGACGAGGACGAGGGGGAGGGGGAGGGGAAAGAGGGGAAAGAGACAACCGAGGCAGGTGATAGTCCAGCTGCCAATGGCGGCAATGACGACGACGCCGACGTGGGCGATCTCGAGCACGGCAGCGGCCCGAAAGACGCGGCCAGTCGGCGCTGGCTGGCCATTGTGCGCGACTGGTTCGTGGGTGGCGGCGCGCTCGCCGACGGCTTCGACTACGTGGCGGTCGACGACGACAGCGACTACGACGTGCTGGCGCGGGCCGACGAGGAGGAGGCCTGGTTCGACAACGAGCCGCCGGGATGGGCTGATGACGGCAGCGACGACGGGATGAGGCTGGGCGAGACGGGCGTGCAGGACTACTGAGGCGCGACAGGACGGGGCCGGAGAGGCGGCGCAGTTGAGGCTCGACGAACAAGGCTGGGAAGTGGCATGAGACGAAGAGGGTCCGTCCACAACACGAGCGCGAAGAAAGGGCCAATTTCGACTAGCCGCTGCGGCCCCTGCATCCAACAGCTGCCAGCCAATTTCCCGGCGATCCTGCGCCCGCCTCTCCATACGTACGAGCACACGTTATCTTACGAGCGAGCACGTACGAGAAGGCGACCTACTGGAATGCGTCCGGTCGCCGGGCTACATTCTTGTCGGCCATGCCAGTCCTGCAGCCGGCTGGCCTGCCGCGACCTTTCGTGCCAGCCCATCCGCCTCGTAAGATACGGAGTACTCGTTTCCTGCCCGCACAGTTTCCCTTTTCCTTTTTTTCCCAGCGTGGTTTCACCTTCCGATTTCACTCTCCAGTAGCGCTTGTTTTAGCGCATGGCACCGGCTCCGCCGATCACCGTCCACCCAATCACCCTGCAGTGCACGCCGGCCTGCATTCTTCCCATTACGTCGTCAGTGGCCCCTCCCTCATTCTTCAGTGCACCCCCGGCTAAGTCGTTAGCGCGCAAGCCATTGCGTACGAGGAGAGGGCAACGCTCTTGCCGTCGGACGGTAATTAGAACGCGACAGCCAAGCGCTCGTAAATAATCTACTCGTTAAACTCGTTCGCCCTGGCGAGAAAAATCCGCAAGAGCCACGGCCCGCCCGCTTCTCGCCATTCGTCACGGTGTCGTCCCCCGTCTCCGTCTCCCGTCCTCCTCAACCGAGCCGGCGACAGCGAATCAGCCCACGGGCAAGCCTGATCCGAACCTGACAGGCCCTCTCTTGGGCATCTCCTGCCGCCAGACCGAACGCATCCACCAGTCATGGCCGAGGGCAGCTACGGCAGCAGTCCCTTTTACCGGTCGGCCGTGTCGTCGCCCACGTGAGCTGCTCTGCTTCTCCGCGTGTTTTTGTCCGTTTCCCCGAGCCCGGCCGACCTGCTGACCGATCTCGCCTTCCTAGGGAGCCGGCCGTTGTGACGGCAAAGTACACGGCCAACGTCAGCCGGAAGAAGACGCGGAAATGGGTCGAGGCCAAGACGATCAACTACGACGGCAGCGGCTGGGGCGACGAGGATGACGACGACGACGACGGCGGCGACGGCTACAACGACGCGGCCGGCAGTGCACCGCCGCCGCTGCCGACCCTGTCCGGTGCCGCGGCGCCCTCGGGCATCCGCACCCTGCCGTCCATGGCGTCCAGCACGCCGTCGCCGTCGCCGCCGCCGCCGCCGCTGTCGGCGGCAGCCGTGACCACAGCGCCGCCCGGCCCGACCACCGCCGACTCCCCGGTACACCGTCCGCGACAGGACTCGCTGCCGACGCGGCCGGCATTGAGCGTGCAGACGGCTGCCGAGCAGCAGCAGCCGCTGGCACCATCACAGCTGCCGTCACAACTGCCGTCACAGCTGCCGTCACAGCTGCCGTGGCGCCAGGGCTCGCCGGCCCTGACCAGCAGCAGCAGGAGCAGCAGCTTCGGCACCCCGGCCGTCCGCGCGTCGTCCACCGCCGCCCCGTCTTCCGCCACCAACGCCACCCTCTCTCCCCGTCCCGACCTGCCTCGGTCCGGGTCCATGCCCCCCGCCGTCCGTCGCCAGCCGTGGGCCGCCGAGGCTGCTCGCTCGCAGTCGCCCCTGGGCCCGCGCGCCCAGTCGCCCGCTGCTGCTGCCGTCCGTCGCGCCGCCAATGCTGCCGCCGCGAATGCCGCCGCGAATGCCGCCGCGAATGCCAATGCCGGTGCCGGTGCCACGGCCAATGCCGGTGCCACGGCCAATGGCAACAACGGCTACATCCGCCCAGCCCACATCTACCGGCGCGCCGTGTCCAGCGACGAGACAGAGCCGAGGTGAGACGCCCTGCCCTTGACAGAAAGCGAGATTTAGCCGCTGACTCTTGGCTCCTGCCAGCGCAAGAAAAACCGAGGCGGTCGCGCCTTCCGTTTCCGCAGCCACGCCGTCCACGCGCCCCAGCCTGGCAGTGCCTTCCTCCTCGGCCGGTCTTCGGTCACCTGATACGCCGGCCAAGGACGCCGTCGCCGTCTCTGCCTTCAAGACGTCCACATCGCTCTCACGCGATCCCCAACACCGCCCACAGGCCTCGGGCGACTCCACCGCATCCTCTGCCGCCAGCGCGGCCGAAGAGGAGGCCCGCCGCTTCTCCTCCTTTCCCAAGCTCCCGAACCTGGCCCGCTTCTCCACCTTCGCCCCCGAGCTGCTCTTTGGAGATGCAGGCTCGCTCTCCGACGGTGCGCCTCCCGTTCCCGCCCTGCCTCAGTCTCCGGCCCGGTCAGCCTTCTTACCCGCAGCAGAAACAGCAGAAGCGGCGACCACGCCGGCCGCAGCCACGACGTCAGTCGCTCCCGTCGCCGCCGCTGCTCCCGCCGAGGCGCCGCCGGTGACGCTGCCGGCCGACCTCACCACGAAGCACCAGACGGACTCGCATTCCTCGACCAGCGGCTCCATCACCGCAACGCGGGACTCGACCGTGACCGCGAGCACCGGCGTGACCGCCTTCTCGGAGGAGTCGGGCAGAGGCTCCGTCGCAGACAAGCCCGCGCTGGTGGAAGACGGCATCGAGGCGCTCCCCGATCGTGCCGCCTCGCCCTCGCCCTCGCCCTCGCCCTCGAGCATCCAGGTGACGCCGACGGCGCCCCTCAACCCCCACCGCGGCATGCTGCCGCTCACCGACGCGGCTCTACCGCCTGGCGGCCCGACGGAGCTGAAGCGAACGGGAACGAGCACGACGGCATCGAGCGGGACGGTCAAGGAGAGCGACAAGCTGCACGAGGAGATCATACGCACCCTGACCCCGGCCAAGATGGCCCTGCCGGGCACGGACGCCAACGTGCCGTCGGAAGCGCTTGCCGGCGAGCAGTCTGACCGAGAAGAGGGAAAGCTGACCCGCGAGAGCTCCTACTTGCAGAGCGTGTACGACGAGTACTGGACGGCCGACGACGCCGACGACGTGTCCGCAGAGCCCGTGCCTCCTCTGCCTCACATTCCCGTGCTGACGGCGGCGGCAGCGGCGGCCGAAGCAGCAGGAGCAGCAGCGCTGGTTGCCTCGGGCTCGCAGCCCGAACTGGACCGCCCGTCCGACCGACAGCAACAGCAGCAGCAACAGCAGCAGCAACAGCAGCAGCAGCAACCAACCAAACAACTGGAGCCTTCACAAAAGGCCGAGCCAGTGCCAGTGCCGGAGCCAACGCCGGAAACGACGCGGAGAGGAGCCTCTCCGAGTGGCTTCTTGGCCCGTCGCCGCTTCTCCTGGGAGGCGGAATCCCAGGCGGCAGCCACAGCCACAGCCACAGCCGCAGCCGCAGCCACATCAGAGAGCGCTGCCGCCGCTGCCGCCGCCGCCGCCGCCGCCGCCGCAGCAGCATCCGCACCCGAACCAGTCCCTCCCGCGTCGACGGCGGCAGTCCGGCTGTCGGTCGAGCCGCCAATCCTCGTCGAGCTGGAGGACCCCAGATCCCCGGCATCTCTCTTCAGCGCCCTGGACCTCCGGTCGCCGACGACCAACGCAGACTCGTCTCCCGAGGTCGTCAAGCCGGCCGTACAGCCGCCGGTGCGATCGATGCTGGACGTGGGAACAGACAAGCCTCAAGGAGCGGCTTTTGTCGGACTGCCGACGTCTCCCCGTCCGACCCGGCTGACATCTCCGACACAGCCATCAGCAGCAGCAGCGGCCGCGGCAGCGGCAGCGGCAGCGTCATCGGACGAGACTGCAGGCACAAGAGAGTCGGTGCTGTCGGCACAGTCGGCACACTCGCCACAATCCTCTACGGAGTCTGCCCACCTGGCGCAGAGCCCCGCCATCTACAGCCAGCAGGAAGGGAACAGCCAGCTGCTGACGCTGCGGCAGTGCATGGCCTTTGACACGCACGACGAGCGCATGGCCAAGCTGGCCGAGACGCGCCAGGGGTACGCGGTCGCCGACTCGGGCCTGCTCGGCTGGCTCGGCGTCATGACGGCGGCGCCAGAGTACGCCAGGGCATCGTATATGCCGCTCTGGGAGACGGCGCCGTCGTCGGCCCAGCCGGCTGCACGTCCCATCGCGGCCCACGTCAACATGCCGTCCGGCAACCACATCTCGCACAAGGGCAAGGAGATCCTGGCGGCCACGGGCAAGGCCGGCAAGGGTCTTTTCTCCTTGCGGAAAAAGGGCTTCCACAAAAAGGCAGCCAACTGATTTCCCGCATTTCCCGCATTTCCCGCATGTACATCTCTCCCCCTCCCTTCTGCTTCTTCACCTTCTTCACCCCTTTTCATGCTTATTCCCCCAGAGGCAAATTGCATAATCCCCGACATCAAGCATCTTCCCATTCCCTACTCGTAATGCGTCTCTTGGCTTTCGGCACCGGTGTTGGGATTTACGGCAGGCGGATTGGAGAGGGGCTTCCTCTGTTGCGGATTGGTTATTTGTGTCTACTGTCGGGAGCATTCTCTGGAGCCTTTCCTAGATGGACATATCCTCACAACGGTTGCCGTGTTATACAAGAGAAAGCACAGCCATCGTCCGACTGGGCAGTGCAGCGCAGTGCAAAGCGGTGTAGTGCAGTGCATACATGATAAGCACAGCCTCTGCTCCCGTGTCCGCTAAGCCCATTCTGTCAGGACTAGCCCGCTATAGGATCGTATCCCTGCAGGCAGACGGAAGGCAGCACGGAGTGAGCCCAAGGGACCCCGAGGAGGGAGCACGGCTCCTGCCAAGAGGCCACGGGTCCCCTTACATCGAGTGCGAGTGCTCCGTACCTGTCGTTGCTGTCGTCCAGAGTGATGAGCCGCTCTTCTCGCTTCTGCTGCGAGGTCCAGCAGCCTTAGACCGACCCACCCTGCCAATTTCACCAGCGCCCTAGCGCCCTCCCGCGGTCTGGAGGCTCGCGGCTTCCCTATATAGTACGGAGTCTTGCCAAGTCTGTCTCTCTCCTGTGTGCTGTGCTCCCGTTCCCCTCTTATTTTTTGCATGGGGGGAGAGGGGGAAGGAGCGAACAAGAAAAAAAAAAACATAAGAATAAAAATAAAATAAAGCTCCTCCAATTTCAGCCTTGTGCTCGGGCTGACAGGAAAAGCCCATTTTAGTCCCGTCCCCATCCTCCGTGCTCTCCTGGCCGTCCTGCCAGCGCTGACCTTTTTTTCTCCCTCCCCTTCTTCTCTCTGCCGAGCAGCATCGCGTCCGCCTGCTGGAGAATGCGCGACGAATCCCGCCGCGGCCGCCCTGTCCTAGCCTGCGTTTCCGTCGTCCGTCTGCCGCTCTGCCTCTCTCTCTCGCAACGGCCGAGACCCGACGTGCACTAATACTGGGATACGGGATACGGGATTCTGGCATATTCTGGCTGGCGACCTGCCATTGTTCCCACGAGTCCCTCGAGACCCTCGAGACCCTCCTGTACCACGCGCGGCAGCGCTGGATCCGTTCCCGTTCCCATTTCTTTCTGGCCCTTCTCCCCTGCCGCCCAGCAGCCCATCCTTTCATTGACCCATCCTCTCGCCACCCGCACTCACCTCCGTTCCCATCCCCAACATGTTCTCCCGACAGCGTCACAAGAACGGCACCACCGTCAACGGCCCTCTCCCCGTCCAAAACGGCGTCGCGACGCAACCTGCAGGCGTCTGGGCTGGCGGGCTGGAGCAGAATGAGGATGCGTACCGACAGCAGCTGTATCTTCAACAACAACAGCAGCAGCAGCAGCAGCAGCATCAACATCTCCAACAGCAGCATCAGCAATACCAGCACCATCAACAACATCAACACCACCAACACCACCCCCAACACCACCCCCAACACCATCTAGAAGAGCATCTACAGCAGAACGTTGCCCGTCACCCGTCCTTTACACCCCTGCCGCCCGTCCGTCGCGCCTCGACGCTGCACATGTTTGACGGGCCGTCTTCTGTGCTGTCTCCCGGACCGTCGTCTCCGATGGGCGACGAGAAGGGCAAGCTGCCCGAATCCGGGCCAACGCCCCAGCAGCCGGGCGGTATTGCCCAAGGTGCGTCTGAGAGAGCCGTGCACGGTGGCGCGCTCTTCCCCTTTCTCTCGCTCACATACACTGATCGTCTGCGATGCACACCAGTTCTAGAACCCCACCCGGCCGCATACCAGCAGAAGCGACAGTCCTCTTGGTCGGCCCAGTCCCAGCAGCAGCCGCAGCAGCAACAGCAGCAACAGCAGCAACAGCCGCAACAGCAGCAACAACAACAGCAACAACAGCAGCAACAGCAGCAACAACAAGCATACGGCAGCCAGGGCGGCCAGGCCGCCGTCCCTCGGGGCTTTGTTGGTGCCCAGCCTGCAGGCCAGCAGTTGCAGCAGCCGCCTCCACAGCCGCCTCAGCAGCCCCGACAGCTGCCGCAACAGCTGCCGCAACAGCCCCAACAGCCGCCTCCGTTTCAGCAGCAAGCTCGCCAGCAAGGCGCACCTTTTGCCATACGAGGCCAGCCGGGCGGCCCGCAGTTTGTGCCGCAGGGACCGTGGAAGCTTGAGGAGTCCCATCTGCAGGAGCCGCTCGTAACCGCGCGCCAGCGCACATCGCCCTCGTCGACGCCCGAGCAGCAGTACTATGGGTTCGAAAAGGAGGCCGACCTGCTCCCGGCCGAGTCCACCATCGCCAGTACCATCGTGGGTACCGGACGGTCTGAGCTGTTGGCGCAGCGTCCGCCCACGGAGGACGACGACGTCGGTTCGCCGCCAACGACTCCGGGAGAGCAGCCGGCTGCCGAGAACCAGCAGCAACCCGACGGGATCAGCACTCCCCACATTGCCGTGCAGTCTGCCCAGGCCGAGCAGTCTGCCGCCGAGGGCGGTAGTCCTGCCGTGCCCTTCCACCAGCAGCAGCAGCAGCAGCAGCAGCAGCAGGACGGCGTGGTGGCCCGGGGACTATTGCCTATCGCTGCTGACAGCAACGCTGCCGACGATAAGGGCCGCCGCTTCTCTATGTTCGGCAGCTGGCGCCAATCCATGCAAGGGACACCGCCGTCGTCTTCCGCCTCCATGAAGCCGCGCCCGGCATCCCATGCGGCCTCGGACGCCGGGTCCTCGTTCCAGCAGCAGTTCCAGCAGCAGCAGCATGAACAGCACCATCACCAACATGCTGCCGTCGACAAACTGCGCGGCTTCCTGCCTTTCAGCAAGGGCAAGCACGACTACCCCGGTCGGCCGTCGTCGGCCCAGCCGCTGGGGTCCTACGGCTTCCAAGACAACCACCAGCAGCATCCGTTTCCGGAACATGGCCAGAACCATGACCATCCCCATCCTGCGCATGCCCGGACGGCGCCGAGTCAGCAGAAGCAACAGCAACAACCGTTCCCTCTGTCCCACCAGATCAACCGGGCAGGCACGTTCAGCAGCTTTGTCCCCTCCGAAGAGGAGCGCATCAGCAGGCGCAGCTCTGGCCTCTTGGGTTTCTTTGGTAAGGGCAAGACCAAGGACAAGAACCGGACACCAGACAGCAGCACCGGACCGCCACCGGCCCAGCAGCCGACTCATCCTCAACAGCAGCCGACTCATCCTCAACAGCAGCAGCAGCAGCAGCACCAGCAGCAGCAGCAGCAGCAGGGACAGGGACAAGGTGGAGGGCAGCCGGCGCCCCGATCTGCCTGGGAACGAGACCCGTTTGCTGGGCGACCCCGTGCCGGCTCCAGCGCGATGCCGCAGCAGCAGCAGCAGCAGCAGCATCAGGCACCGTCGGCTGTCCGTCTGCCGTCTACGTCGCTTGGGCCACACGTGCGCAAGCCGGTGGCAGCCGACCAGCCCACGCCGTCTCCGGCACAGCCGACACAGCACCTGGCTGCTCTTCCACCCGATGCCGTGGCTGGCCCGATTGACCGCCCGCCTTCTGCCTTGTCAGATGTTCCAGTGGCCGGTGCCGGCAGCGAGTTGCGCCACATGCCATCGCCGTCTGTCTCGACGTCCATCCACCAGTCGGTCGCCGACACAGTGAGCCTGGCATCGTCGATCACGCCAACACCGCCACCCCAACAGCAGCAGCAGCAGCAGCAACGGCAGCAATCCCACCGGTCAAAGCTGTCGTCTGAAGTAGTGCAGCAGCGAGACGACAGAGAGCCGAGACTACTGGCTGGGCCGCACCCGCAGAGTGCGCAGCCTCCGAATGGCCAAGCCCCGGGCTTCCCCGATGCGGCCATGCGAGAGGGCAGCCAGACCAACGAGCCTGGCCAAGGCCTTCCCCAGCAGAACGTGGTGCACGGACAGGTGGGCACCCCGACGTCCCAGCTGCAGCCGGCAAAGCCCGAGAAGGAGAAAGACCGCTCCAAGAAGCTCTTTGGCCGCTTCCGCCGTCCCAAGAACACTGCCATCGATCCGCGGGGCCCGCCGCCGGGTGGGCCGCAATATCCGAGGGAATACTCGCCCGCACCGCCTCGCCCGCAGAAGCAGGGTCAGCCCGCAGTCAGTGTGCCTGTCGGCGGCACGTTACATGGCCCTGGCAGTCCTGCCGGCCTAGGTGCCCCCCCTGGTGGCCTTGTTGGTGTCTCATCCCCTCCTCACCAGCAGCAGGTGCAGCAGGTGCAGCAGGTGCAGCAGGTGCAGCAGATGCAGCAGATGCAACAGATGCAGCAGGTGCAGCAGATGCAGCAGGTGGAGCAGATGCAACAGATGCAACAGATGCAACAGATGCAACAGATGCAACAGATGCAACAGATGCAGCAGTCACAGCAGTTACAGCAGACACAGCCGACACACCAGACACAGCCGACACACCAGACACAGCCGACACACCAGACACACCACACACACCACACACACCACACACAGGCTTCTCTCCAGGGTCAGCAACAAGGCGCCAACAGCCACATCCCCCCCTATAGCATGTACCAGGACCAGCGGCAGCGGCAGCCACCAAACCCGAGCCCACCGGTCTCTCTGCCCGACCCGCAGTTCACCCGCGAGCAGGCGCTGCAGAAACAAATATCCCAGCGGGAGGCGCAGCAGAAGCAAAAGCAACGACAGCCGTCAAACCCGTCGATCGTGCCGTTTGGATCGCCGTACGGCCAACGACAATCCGGCGAATCGTCACCACAGAGCCGAAAGCGAATCCCGCAAAGGACGCACGTCGAGCCGCAGTATGGCAACGTTCCTATCCCCATGGGCTATGCCGCTGTTCACGGCGAGGGCATGATGGCGCCGTCGCAGTACGACATCGGACAGGGAGCGCAGTTCCAGCAGCAGCAGGCTTTTGTGTCCTACCAGCCGCAGATCACCACTGCCTACCATCAGCAGCCGCAACCGCAACCGCAACCACCTGCGCTGGCCGACCAGGCCTCCCCATCGGCCCTTGGGGGCATTGCCCGACAGGACCAGGCTGTGCCGCATCCGTTGCAGCAGCACCCGGTTCGGCATGACGCTGCCGCGTCCTATGCACCAATGCGATCGTTTCAGCCGCAACAGCGGCAGGAACAGTCGCAGATTGGGCAATACCAACCGGGAGTGTCGCAGACGCAGCAGATGCCGTATATACCACAGGCTGCACCTCAGTCGCAGCCTCAGCTCCAGTCCCAGTCCGAAGCACCGCCACCGTCTGACCGTGGCCTGATGCACGACGTGGTAGTGTACCCACAGCAGCAGCAGCAGCAGCAGCAGCAGCAGCAGCAATACGTCCAAGACGGGCGACGTGAATCAGCCGCTGTGGCCTCGGACTCGGTTATCTCATCGCTCCACGCAACGCCCGACTCGGCTCCGGTGCAGCTCAATGGCCATGCCGTTCTCGCCGCGGTCGATATCCCCAACGGCATCGCCGGCGAGTCTCCTACAGACATCCCGATTGGCAATCCCTTGGCACCGGCACCGCTGCGCATCCACAGTCCTACACAGCCTCTGCACCCGCTGCAGCAGTCGTCAGAATGGGGGCAGGTGTCCCCCCCAGCCGAGGAAGACCTTTACAACAGCACGCCGCTGATCTCTAGCCAACCCTTCCGGCAGGAGGAGGCAGGCCAGAACGCCACGTCCGCCCGAGGATCGCCCGCTGCAGCAACCTCGACGGCAGGCAGTCCACAGATGCCAAGCTCCGGCTCGTCGGAGGCCTTGCCGACACCTTCACCTCCCTTTTCTGCCGCAGCGACCACAATAGCCACAGTGGCCGCAGCAGGTGCATCTCCTGACGTCGAGCCGCCCTCGCCGGTGACTGGCGGCTACTTTGAAACTCGTTCGGCCGCGACGACGACAGGCATAAGCGCCACCGGCGGTGTGCCGATCTCGTTCACGGCTGCCTCGCGCGCAGTCGGCAACGATGAGCCGATGCCTGGCTACAGCTCTGGTTCGGGATCCGGTCCCGGATCGGTCAACGGGAGCAGCGATGCCGGCTCGGCGCCTGTGGGACGCCAGAAGACGATCCGGCAGACGTCGGCCCAGCAGGTGGAGGAGTACAAGAGGCGACAGATGCTGAAGGACCTGGAGGAGAAGATCCCCGTGTTTGTGCCCGAGGTGGACGAGCAGCTGGAGCAGCAGCGACGCAGCGAGCGCGAGCAGCCGAAGATGTCGGCGACAAGCTATCCGGGACAGGAGTGGAATCCGTACGCCGAGTTTGCGTTTGCAGACGACGACTGATTTGTTTGCGGTTCCTTTCTTTTCTTTCCATTCTTTTTGGTATATTTGTAGCAATTTTGCCCCTAATTGGAAGTTGGCTTAAGGGGACTGAAAATCTGGTCGCCTTCGAACCTAAATTATGTTTCTTGTAAACCTTACTTTAGCTGCAAGCTTAAGCTCTAGATTGCATTTAAGCTATGCCACTATATCCGTATTGTCCATCGCAGGAATTTTTTAAAAGATAACCCTTAATAAATAGCTTAAGTTTAATAAATAAGTTTGTAACGGGCTATAGCCAAGAATAAGCCTTGGTTTTACTCTTAGCATATCCTAGGAACCTTAGCCCTACTTTCCAACTTAGGGTTAGCTTAGGGTTAGCTTAGAGTAAACTCTTAAACCTTGTATATATAAAAACTGTGGTCTTTACTTGCTTGGATAGCTTTCCTTTTTTATAGCTTTTTAACAATTAATTTAAGTATTTACTTAATTATTTACTTAAATAGGCTGCGCTACTTAATAATATACTAAAGACTTGCACGTACAATAAGACAGACGGCATTAAGACAACTAGACAATCTTTTAATATAGTATAGTTAACGGCCTTAACTTCTTTACTTACATAAACCCTTAACAACACTACGGTTTATCACTAAGGAATAGTGGTGTTTATTACAAAAAGTAAGGAAGGCTTTATCTGTAGTACTAGAATGAATGCTGGCAGTATTTTAGTTCGCCGCGTTTGTCGCTTGTTTATTGATTTTCTATGTCCACGCGGTCTATGTTAGAAAGTTTGTATGTGTGGGTAGTCGGAGTGCCAGACTCCTTGAAACCCTCTTAAGAAGCACATTTGCTGCCTTATTGCTGCCCAACCAAGGCAAAGAAGTTGTTTAAAATATTCTGCCCGTTGTATCTTATTTGCTCGTCTTAATGTTTTTGTTCCCCTTTTAGGTTTAGCCTGAGGTTGGTTTCTTTCCCTCTCTAATACATAGTACTACGAGTCTCGTATTCTGCCTCAGGCAGATACACGCACGTGTTTTGGCATGTCTTTTGGACCTCCACGTAATGCGTTCGCCTCTGATTGGGTGTTTGAAACCGCGAAAGGGGGCCACAGGCCAGCTTTGCATCGCCATACTCCGTAGCCATCCATCTCTTGGCTCTCCACCACCGACTTGAATCTCAATTTCTTTTCCAATCCCCCCCTCCTTCTTCTCCACGGCGTCACCATATTTTGTTTTTCGGCCCTCGCTTCCATTGCGGCATTTTGGTCGAACCGGCTCTCCCGTCTTCGTTTCTTCTTCCGGTGACTGGCGAAAGCGAAAGGACAAGAGGCAAAACATCCTGGTGACGACAGTCCGAGCGAAGGATTCACCGACGCAGCCGAAGTCATTCATTCTGTCCCGCGACAACCATCATAGCAGCCTGCGATCAATACGCGGACGAGCGGAACGCGCCACTGGCGAACGCGCATCGGTTGACTGCGGCGAGATTCCGTCTCAACGTTCGACACCGATTCTCCTTCTCTCCGCCATCGCCATGGCAGTCTCCCGGATCCAGGACCGCACGGTCGAGTTCCGCACGGTGGTGCAGCAGGCGCAGCGGCGGCACGCGCAGTCGGCCAAGGGCGGCGCCACGGCGCAGAAGAAGCGGGCGATGATGTTTGCCGGCAGCGGCGCATCGATCCCACAACAGCAGCAGCAGCCGCTGCTGGCGCCGGGCGCGTACAGCGACGGGGCGCTGGACGACCAGGGCGGTGCGGCGGCGGCCCACGTGAGGCGGTCGGAATTTGCGCGGCGGGCGGCAGAGATCGGGCGGGGGATCTCGGCGACGATGGCAAAGCTGGAGCGGCTGGCAATGCGTGAGTGAGGGAGGCGGAACGCGCGAGAGACTACGGCCTGCTAACCATGCGCGGCAGTGGCGAAGCGGAAGAGCATGTTTGACGACAAGGCGACAGAGGTGAACGAGCTGACGTTTGTGGTGAAGCAGAACCTGGGTAAGGCTCCAGGGTACCCAAAAGTGTCGTGCCGGATGCATTCTGACGGGCCTCTCTCTACGCAGCATCGATCAACCAGCAGATCTCGGGGCTGCAGGCGCTGTCGCGACAGCCGCAGGGCGGCAAGTCGGAGGAGGGCGAGCACCGCAAGAACGTGGTGTACCTGCTGCAGGACCGGCTGACGGGGGTGTCGGCCAGCTTCAAGGAGGTGCTGGAGGTGCGGACCAAGAACCTGCAGTCGACGCGGGCGCGCACGGACAACTTCATCTCGCAGGTGGCGCCGGCAGTGCAGCACCCGTCGGCCGGCGCGGGCCTGCACCAGCAGTCGGCATCGCCGCTGTACGCGGCCGCGGCCACGAGCAGCGGCCGCAGCACGCCGGCACTGCGCGGCGGGCCCGCGGTGCCGGGGATGCTCGAGGCCGGCGGCGACCTCATCTCGCTCAACCCGGTCGTCAGCGACCAGCAGCTGCTGATGATGGAGGAGGCACAGCCGTCCAACACGTACATCCAGCAGCGCGGCGAGGCCATCGAGGCCATCGAGTCGACCATTGCCGAGCTGGGGTCCATCTTTGGGCAGCTGGCGTCCATGGTGTCGGAGCAGTCGGAGATGATTGAGCGCATCGACGCAAATGTGAGTGCGAAGCGCAGGGCGAAGCGAAGGGCGAAGCGCAGAGCAAAGCGCAGAGCAAAGCGCAGAGCAAAGCGCAGAGCAAAGCGCAGAGCAAAGCGCAGAGCAAAGCGCAGAGCAAAGCGCTGCCGTGCATACAATGGCTGACCGTCTCCCTCCAGACCGAAACGGTGGTGGACAACGTGCAGGGCGCCCAGAAGGAGCTGCTCAAGTACTGGGGCCGCGTGTCGGGCAACCGGTGGCTGATTGCCAGTGAGTGTCCCTGCCGTGGCGCTGGGGCGAGGCGACGTGCTGACCGTGTCTAGAAATGTTTGGCGTGTTAATGATCTTCTTCTTGTGAGTTTGTTTGTCAGCATTTCCACTGGCGGTGCATCGCGCCTTCCGTCACTGCTCCTGCCTTTTCTATCTGGTTTCGACATATCCACATCGTCCTTTGCTGCCCTCTTTTCGTCTTTCCTCCGTCCCACTTCCTCGTTCCTCGTCCATCCTACTTCGCCGCTCCTCCATCCTCCCTCCTCCCTCCTCCCTCCTCCATCCTCCATCCTCCATCCTCCATCCTCCATCCTCCATCCTCCATCCTCCCTCCTTCATCCCCCCTCGCTAACATCCTAGGCTTTGGGTGTTGATCGCCGGCTAGAAGAGACGGGGAGGTAATGCACTGATTCTGTACGAATACGCCGACTCTGCTTTGGGGTTTACTGAAATTCTTGCGTGCGCCTGGGCTTCTTGGATCTTCCTCTCCGGCTTCTTGTTCGCGGCTGGCGGACGCCACCTGTGCTAAGCCTGGCATTTCCTATGTCGTCAACTGTTTGGTCTTCGCTTCACTTCTCTTTAATGCCCCCTTTACTTCCCCGCCGGAATTTTATTCCTCTTTCGATTATTTCTACCTCTTTCGCATCCCACCTACTAATGCAGGGGCGCTTCCTCTTCCCACCATTTTCGCATCGTCTGGAGTACGGACGTCCTCTCGGAGCAATAGACTCAATTCGGTGTTGGTGACCCACTCGCAAACATGTACCCATTTTTAGTCCGCCGTGCCTCTCTGTGATTGTCGGGTCGTTTTTATCCGGCGCCAGCCAGCGTGAACTCGGCCCTCCCCGCTTTGTGATTGCGTGGTGCGCCGGCGCACCTTTATCTTGCTGTTCTCTGAGATTACTGTCCATTTCCTGTCTTTCCTCTTTTCTGTCTTTCCTCTTTCCTTCTTTCCTATCTTCCTGTCTTCCTGTCTTCCTGTCTCAACGACATCTGCCACCATGACCGACAAGACGTTCACCCTCAACAACGGGCTGCCGATCCCGGCCCTGGGCCTCGGTACGGCTTTCTGGGGTTGGCTCTTGTCTTCTCGCGCCCCCCGCTAATCTCCCCACAGGCACCTGGCAGTCTGCTCCCGGCGAGGTTGCCGCTGCCGTGGAACACGCCCTCACGACCGGCTACCGGCTGATTGACGGCGCCTACTGCTACGGCAACGAGGACGAGGTCGGCCAGGGCATCCGGGCGGCCATCGGCAAGGGTGCGGTCAAGCGCGAGGACATTTTTGTCGTGTCCAAGGTCTGGGCCACGTACAACACGCGCGTCGAGTTGGGCCTGGACAAGAGCCTCAAAAGCCTCGGCCTGGACTATGTCGACCTCTTCCTCGTGCACTGGCCGCTGCTGATGAACCCCGACGGCAACGACGACCGCTTTCCCAAGCTGCCCAACGGCGACCGCGACATTATCCGCAGCTACAACCACGTCGACACGTGGAAGCAGATGGAGGCCGTGCTCAAGACGGGCAAGACGCGTTCCATTGGCGTCAGCAATGTGTGTTTCTCTTTCCCTACCCTCCCACATTCCCTGCCCCCCTCCCTCTTTCCCTGCCGCCTTCCCTCTTTCCCTGTCTGCCTCCCTCTTTCCCTGTCATCTGCCCTCTCCCATCCACCCTCACTAACCTCGCCCAGTACAGCAAACGCTACCTCGAGCAGCTGCTGCCGCAGGCCACCGTCGTCCCTGCCGTCAACCAGATCGAGAACCACCCGGGACTGCCCCAACAGGAGATTGTCGACCTGTGCGGCGAGCGTGGCATCCACATCATGGCCTACAGCCCGTTTGGCAGCACGGGCGGCCCGCTGTTCACGGCCGAGCCGATTGTGCAGACGGCCGCCAAGCACGGCGTCTCGCCGGCCTCGATCCTGCTGAGCTACCACGTGGCCCGTGGCAGCACCGTGCTGGCCAAGTCGGTGACGCCGGCGCGCATCGACGCCAACAAGACGCTGGTCGAGCTCGACGCCGCCGACCTCGCGCTGCTCAACGCCTACTCGGACGGCCTGGCCAAGGCCGGCAGGCTGCAGCGCTTTGTGTACCCGCCGTTTGGCGTCGACTTTGGCTTTCCGGACAAGTCATAGACCGGGGGATCGCGACAGCAGATGGTCGTTTTGTATTCCCTATTCCCTGTTTTAAGCTCTATAGACAAAATTAAAGACAAGAGATCTTTGCGCGTTCTACATGTTTTGGTTCGTAGTGTTCTCCTGCAGTCTTCGTCTCTCTCTCTCTCTTTACTGGTACACACACATGCTCATTCCCGTCCTGGCCCTTCTCCTTCACGGCCGGATCATCACCTTGAGGACCAGCTTGCCGTCCTCGTCGTACGGCTTGCTGGCGCGCTCAAAGGCGGCTGCCGCATGGTCGAGCCCGGAAAAGCTGTGCGAGATGATCTGTTCCATGTGGGCCAGCTGCTCGGCGTCGGCCTCGCGCAGCAGGCGGATGGCCTCGGGGTAGTCGTTGGCGTAGCGGAAGACGCCGACAATGTCGACCTCCTTGGCTGCGGCCGTGCCCAGCGGGATCAGCTGTGCGGACGCGCCCATGCCGACAATGACGATGCGTCCACCGGGCAGGGTAGACTGCGTGTGTCAGCAGGTCACGGGGTGTGTCACGGGTGTGTGTCACGGGTGTGTGTCACGGGGTCCGCGTAGTCGCGGGGTCATGGGTCACGTGTGCGGGTCAGTCACGTACAAAGATGCCAGCCTGCACGCTGGACTCCTGGCCGGTGCACTCAAAGGTGACGTCAAAGAGGGCGCCGTCGCGGGCCTTGCCGACGAGCAGGTCGCTGAGGGCCTTGGGGTTGGAGAACGGGGGGGGCCGGCCGGCCGTCTCGGCCTCCTTGTCGGCGTCGGTCTTGCCGAGGAGTTCGCGCGGCAGGACGACGCCGACGTCGGCGAAGCCGTGCTGGACGGCAAAGTCGACGCGGTCCTGGATCAGGTCGAGGATGACGACGTGCAGGTTCGCGGCCCGGTCGCGGCCGGCGCGCTGCAGGTGGGCGTAGCGGCAGACGGCGGCCACGAGCAGGCCGACGGGGCCGGCGCCGAGGATCAGGATGTTCTGCACGGCGTCGACGTCGAGGCTGCTCCTGTCGGCGAGGCCGCCGCGTCGGTGGGCGTGAACGGCGACGGCGAGCGGCTCGATCAGGGCGCCGAGATCGTAGCTGAACGTGTCGGGGATTCTGGAGGAGTCAGCAGGGTGTCCCTCTTCTTCTCTCTTCTTTTCTCTTCCTCTTCTTCTCTCTTCCTCTTCTTCCCTCTTCTTCTCTCCCCCCCACTCACCTGAAGCACCATCGCGCCGGCCGGTTGATGCGGTCCTGCAGAGCGCCCTGGCAGTGCGGAAACTTGCGAGCAGACGCGGCAAACTGCATCTGCGGACACAGGTGATAGCTCCGCCCACCCGGACGGCTGCAGTACCGACAGGTGCCGCAGGGCGTGCCCAGCTCGAGGGCGACGCGGTCGCCGACGCGGAAGACGTGGTCGGCATCGACGGCGGCGCCGGCCACGGCCGGTCCCACGGCCTCGACGATGCCGGCGGCCTCGTGGCCCAGGGTCATGGGCTCGCGCACAATGGCATCGCCGTTGCGCAGCTGGTGGTAGTAGTGCAGGTCGGAGCCGCAGAGGCCGACGGACTTGACGCGCACCTGGATCTCGCCGGCGGCCGGAGCAGGGAGTGGGCGCTGGATCTGTTGGAGGCGCGGTCAGCGGTCAGCGGTCGGCGTGCGAGCTGGATGGTGCTGCTGCCCTGGGCGAGTCGTGCAGCCAGGGAAACCCACCTGGTTGAGGCTGTGGACTTCTGTCAGCACAGAGGCCGTCACAGATTCGGAAGAGGCAGCCATTGTGGTTGTGTTGGTCGGAGCTCAGGTGGTGGTGGTGCTGGAAGAGAGCGAGACGATGAGGAAGGTTACATGCCGTAAGAGTATGCCAGAGGCGCCGTCTCTGCCGCCAGTCGTGTCATGCGCCGCCATTAGGCTTTCTTCCGTCTGCCGTCCCCATTCGGTGGGCGATGGGCCGAGCTAGGCCGGGGAGACAGCCCAGCGCGGCGCCGTTCCTGAGGCCCTGCAGATTTTCCCTCCAATCAGCGCTGGCGGGGAAGAAGCGGGCGCTCTCTGGCGGCAAGCCGTTGTCGGATGTGCGCTGACGTCATTGGCCCGAGCGGCGGCACGTGTGCACGTGACCGGGTTCCACGCACATGACCCAATGCGGGAAATGTATCCGTCGTGCAGTATTGTCGTCTGCTTTGCCGTCTGCCGCCTACAGCTGCACTCCTGCGGCCAGCTGGTCGAGTGCGGCCTCGTACCGCCCCGGACTGTGGTCCACCAGGGCGGCCAGGCCGAAGCGCACCTCGCGGAAGCGGGCCTCGACGTCGCGGACGGACCGCAGCACCAGCCGCCGGGCTGGCGAGACGGTCAGCGGCGCGTGGCTGTTGTGGCTGTTGTGGCTGTTTTGGCTGTTGTGGCTGCTGTCGTTTCGTCCGCTGCCGTGGCCATATGCCACACGCTGCAAAACCCGCTGCGTCTCCACCACCAACACCTCGCCGGGCGGCACCAGCTTCGCGCTCAACATGCTGGCCCGCAACGTCTTGAGTGCTGCGTGTGCCCAGTCGTCGGGCACGTTTTCGCCGTCGTGGCCGTTCAGTCCGCCCAGTCCGCCCAGTCCGCCCAGTCCGCCCAGTCCGCCCAGTCCGCCCAGTCCGCTCAGTCCGTTCGGTCCGTTCGGTCCGTTCGGTCCCGCCCCAGCAGGTTCGCTGCCACCACCGCCACCAACCCCCCACTTCTCTGCCAGCGTCGCCCGCAGCGCCTCCCACAGCCGCTTCCACAGCTCGGCCGACGCGTGGCTGTCGTCCGTCTTAAAGGCCAGCGCCACCGCCTGCAGGTCGTGCAGCACGCCCAGCGACAGGTACGGCACCACGTCGTCGCCCTGCACCACGCTCGTGATCAGCCCGCGCGTCGCCCGTCGCAGGCCCTCCGACATGGTGCCGGGGGCTCCGTAGGCAAACACGTGGATCGGCCGGCCGGGAGGGAGCGACGGCGGGGCCGACGAGGCCGACGAGGCCGCCTGGGCCGAAGAGCCGCCGCCGCCGCCGCCGCCGCCCCCTCCGGCCAGCAGTCTCTGTGCGGACGGCGTGGCTGCCGTCACGAAGCGCATGCCGCCCGGAACGCCCGTGCTGTCCGGCACGCCCTCCGACAGCATCACGCCCAGCAGCGCCGTCACCGCGCCGCCCAGCGAGTGGCCGCACAGCACCAGCCCGTAGTCGGGGTGCCGCAGCAGCGCCGCGCGCAGCGTCGCCAGCACGCGGCCGTCGCCGCCGTACAGCAGCCGTCGCGCGGCCGCGTGCACGCCCTGGTGCACCGGATACGCCCGTCCGCGCCACGCCAGGTCGTCGTACGCAAACGCCATGTCTGCCAGCACGTCCTCGAACCCGAGCGTGCCGCGACAGGCCAGCACCACCGCGTGCTGGGCGTGGTCCAGCGCCACGTAGTGCACCAGCGGCGGCAGGTGTGGTGTCTGCTGGTGCGTCTTGGCCGACGATGCGCCCCTGCTGCCGCCGAGGCTCGCCGTCCCGTCGATAAACGACGCCAGCACAATGTCCTCGGGCCGCAGACCCGTGTGGCGTGCATACGCGGCCACGTCGCGGTGCTGGGGCGTTGCGGCTGCTGCGCCTGCCGCCGTGGCCGCGGCCGAGGCCGAGGCCGTCGTCGTGGTCGAGGCCCCTCCAAAGTAGCCCATGCCCAGCACGCGCAGAAAGTCCTGTCCGTACGCTGCCGACGAGAAGCGCATGTAGTGCCGCAGGCTGTGCAGCAGCGGTGCCGCCGGGAACATGCCGGCCACCCGACCCGTGCGCTGCACCTCCCTGATAAAGACATCGCTGCTGCTCCTGCCAGCCTCGTTGCCGCCACCTCCACCTCCACCGCCGCCATCCGCCCGTCCCGCGCCGTAGGCCGACACCACCAGGGACGTCTGCGAGTCGTTGGTGTGCAGCGTGTAGATGCTGCTGCGGTTGTTGTACGACCGGCGACGGCGGTGGTTGCCGGTGCTGCCGTTGCCGCTGCCGTTGCCGTGTCCGACGTCCGCTGTGCTGCCGCCGGCCGCCGTCGCCCCCGATGCCGTCGTCGGTGCCGCCGGCCGCAGAAACGCAGACGCCATCGCCACCTGGTCCACTGTGTGCACCGACACGCTGTCCGCCAGCGACGACGCCAGCGACTCCAGGTCGTCCGCAATCAGGCTGTGCTGCTTGCGGTGGTGCTGGTGGTGGAACGCCGCGTAGGTGTACGACGACGGCGACGGCGACGGCGACGGCGACGCGTACGAGCCGGAGCCGCCGCCGCCGCCGCCGCCGCCGCCCCGTCCGCTGCTCTCGGCCGTCTCGGCCGCCGGCTGCTCGTGTCGGTTGAGCGCCCGCGCCGTCAGCGGCGTCAGCACGCGCTGCTTCCGGACCGTGGGCTGCAGCAGCAGCGGCGATGGCGATGATGGCGATGATGGCGATGGCGGTGGCGGCATTTCTCCTGCTGCCGCCGTAGACCTGGCCGCATCTGCTCGCAGTCTCTTGGCCGGCGGCGGCTGCACGACCGTCAGGATGCGTCCGCTGCTGTTTCTAAAGGCAGGGCCGCTGCCAGCACTGCTGGCACTGCTGACGCTGCCGAGACCGCCGAGACCGCCGAGACCGCCGAGACCGCCAAGGCTGCCGAGATGGTGGCCTGCACCCTCTGCGGCCGCCCTGCTGCTCTGCGACGGCGCCTCCTTGTGCAGCAGGTTGGCGATGGCCGGCTTCTTGAGGACCGACCGGAAGCCGCCGCCGCTGCTCTTCCTCTCGCTGCCGGGTCTGGCCGGAACAGGCGGGCGTTGCTGTTGCTGCTGCCGATGTGGTGGCGACGACGGCTGTCTTGGTTTGGGTTGTGGCTTCTGCTGTGGCTGCTGCTGCTGCTGCTGCTGCTGCTGCCGCTGCTGCTGCTGCTGAGCATCCTCTCTCGGCATGGATGCGGCTATCGGCTGGCGCACCTTTTTCTGGTTGGCGCGAGACTGTGACGCCGTCATCATGTGAGCCTTGGACGACGTCCTTGGCAGCGGCACCGGCGGACGAAGAGACGCCGGATACGGCGCCGCCGCCAGCGGACTGGACGCTGCGGACGCCGATCGCAGCCGCGGCCGTGCCGCCTGCAGGACCGGAGCCGGGGCCGAAGCCGGAGCCGCAGCCGGTGCCGGTGCTGGCTTGGGCGGCACCGGCGGCGGCTCGGGCGACGCTTCCCGGGATGGTGTGGGCACCGTGATGATCGTCGCCGGCGCCGTGGCGTACGGCGTGGCCGTGCCGCTGGTGTCGGTCTCGTCGTCGTCGACCGGCTCCACGCGGCCGTTGCCGTCCTCCGGCGCCGGCGTGATGGTCGTCGTCTGCGTGTCCTTGGTGTTGACGCGGTAGACGATGCGGTAGGCCGTGCTGGCCAGGCCGGCTGCTGTCGGCTGCAGCGGGCCCAGCTCCACGAGCTCCACGCCCGGCGGCGGCGCGATCGGCGGCAGCGGCTGGCTGCCCGTGATGTCGACCGTGATGATCTTGGACGTGCTGGTCGTCACGACCACGCGCGCATCCGTCGCCACGGCTGCCGCGATCTGCCGCCGGAGGATCGTCTCGGGGGGGTCGTCCGAGACTGCAGCCTCCGGGGGGATTCCGTGTCCGGCGTCTTCTGGCTTGTCTCCGTGTCCTCCCTCTCCTCCCTCTCCTCCCTCTCCTCCCTCCCCCCCGTCGCCTCCCCATTTCTGGTACGCCCCCTGGTGGCTGCCATACAGGCTGCTCTCGTGCACGTCGACGCGACGGCCGTCGAGCACGACCACGTCCCACACGACCACCTCGACGCCCCGCCGCGCCCGCTCCGCCTCGTCGACGTGACGACAGGCCGTCTGCAGGTACACCAGCGCGCAGAGCCCCCACAACAGGTCGCGCATGCCGACCTTCTCGCCCGGCCGGCCCGTAGCCGGATTCTGGAACTCGCGCGACAGGAAGGCCAGGATGCTGCGCAGCGCCCGCGACGACTCCGTCGACCCCAGCGTGCCGTCGACCAGCAGCAGCACCACCTCCGACAGGTCCAGCAGCGTCGCCGCGCTGCCGCCCGCCAGCTCAAAGCCCGCCGCCGTAAACAGCTGCAGGTAGTGGAATCCGCGGTGGGCCGCGTCAAACGTCGCCGCCGCCGCCGCCGCCACCCCGTCCTGCGGCCCCATTCCTGCCCCGGCCCCGGCCCCGGCCCCGGCCCCCCTCAGCACCGCCTCAAACGCCTGCCGTCCCAGCTCGATGCTGGCCGTCGTCGTGAACCGCGCCGCGTAAAACGGCACCCGGCCCACCGTCCGCGCCGTCCAGATCGCCCCCCGGATCGTGTCCGTGCCCAGCGTGATCGACCGTGCCACCGGCCCCGGCAGCAGCGGCTGGCCCGACTCCGGAGGCGGGGGCACGTGCAAGACCGCCAGCGGCACATGGTCCCCCTCTCTTTCGTCTTCTCTGGCTGCTGTGCCCGCCTCGCCGCTCGCGCGGCCAGACGCCCGCGCATCGTGGCCGATCATGGCGGCCTAGACACGCTGGCACATGAGAGCCGGGATGCAACGTCGGGGGCAGAGTGAGTCTTCAGGGCCAGATGGCCGGTCTCTTCGGTCTGGCGAGCTCGTCTGCTTTGTTGGGTTGCAAGGCAGCCTCGGATTCTGTGGGGTCGCAAGCAGCCGATGGTGTGTGCTCCGTACCGTACCGTATACTATGTACCCGTATCAGGCGTGTCAGCGATTCCGGGGAATGATGCACTGGTGGAGCCGTTCTTGGGTGCGGTGTGGGCTGTTCTGGCTGAAGCTGCATATCTTTGCACCTGGATTTGTGCGTGTGGCAGAAGAGAAATGCAAAGGATGAATGGGACGCGACGCAGTCTCGGTCGCGGTGGGAAAGCATGTGATTTCCGTTGGGAAAGAGCGACCCGGTCTGCCCCGCCTCCACTGGACGGCCTGGTCGCTGTGGATCTCTTCATTATCAGCAATTTGTTGTCAAGCCTCGCTATTTCCAGATGAGGGAAAGATGGGTGCATTCCTGCTTTGTCATACTCCATGTAGATAAATACCGTCTACTACTATGTATGTGTTCGTGTACGGACCCTTTGACCGTCGCTGCCACAGCTACTGGCCCTTCCCAGCTATCCAATCAAAATAAATGCTGCTGTTCGAATCTGCTCTTCGCCCAGGAGTTCTGTAGAGCTTTGTAGGCGGATGCTCCGGGCCTGCCATAAGATCGCGCAGCACCTCCTCCATGTTGCGATACCCAATCCGAAGATCCTTGCGAAGCTGAAGGATCCGCCTCTTAAGACGTCCAACAGCCCGGCGTCGTCGATATAGCGAGCTGCAGGTTCTCGGCTGTGCAGCGCATATTCAAATGTGCACAGGGTGGCGGCCGGGCCGCAGCCGTCCAGATCATGATTCGCAGCTCAGAAAGGCGAGGCCATGGCGTCGAGGTAGCGACTTGAGGTTTTTGTGATGTGTCTGGGCTGTATGAAGCTGCTGTCTGGCTGAACAGTCGTTTATGAATGGAACCGGATAAAACAGGTGAAATCGACTGGCTTGACTCATACCAACAAAATGTACACTGGTTTCTACACGGTGGTGATGAACTCGGCGGTTGGACCGTTTTACTCCCTTTCACGTTTTCTACAGAAGGGCAAGGCTGGATGGTATGAAAGCATTACGTTTACCATGGAAGCTGGAGAACGGCTGTGCCAGTGCTAAGATACACAGTAATATGCTAAATCTACAGGGGTCCTCTTAGTGCCTCAGGCGTCAAAAACAGCCTCGTATTGCGTGGTTCCAATTGTATTTTTAGCCATTGGCCCGTCGGGGGGGGGGGGGGGGCAGGGCTCCTGCAGGAGGAAATGTTAAAATAAAGCTCCACGTCCTTGCCCCTGTTGAAGCTGAATGTTCCAGCGCCCATTGGTCAGCCAATTCCTTCTGTCTTCAGCAGCTTTCCTTTCTTCTTTTCCCACTCTGCTGGAAAGGTCTCTGACCACCGCCAAAGCGATCCTTTCCTTTCTCGTCGGCTCTGCCTAGTGCCATCGGCTCGTCGATCCCTTTTCCCGTTGTTTCGCCGCTGTTTCTACCGACCGACTCCCGCGTCTCGACACCGACAATTCGGCCTCCTTCTTTCTTCCACCCTCCTGCCAACCTCTCACCGACTCTCACCGACATCTTGTCCTGCAACCGACCCCGTGTCCTCCAGCCGACCTCGTGCCCTCGTGCCGACCTCTAGAGTCCCGGTCTTCCATCGCGACCTCTCCCCGACCTCTCCCCGACCCCTCCCCGACCTCTTCCCGACCTCTCTCCCTCCACACAATGGCCGATCTCTTCACGGACGAGCTCGTCAGCCCCGAGGTGGCCGCGGTGCTGCCGACGGGCTACCGCGTGCGCTCCCTGCGCCGCACCGACTATGCCACCGGCTTCCTCGACTGCCTGCGCGTGCTGACGACGGTGGGCGACGTCAGCGAGGCGGCGTTTGTGGAGCGCTACGACTGGATGGCCGGCCAGAACGGGAGCTACTTTGTGCTCGTGATCGAGGACACGGCCGTCGGCAAGGTGGTGGGAACGGGGGCGCTGCTGGTGGAGCGCAAGTTGTGCGTCTTTGTCTCGTGTCTGGCCGCTTGTCTCCGTGTCTCCTCGTCCGTCTGACTCTCTCCATTCCTCACAGCATCCACAACCTGGGCATCGTCGGCCACATCGAGGACATTGCCGTGGCCAAGGACCAGCAGGGCAAGAAGCTTGGCCTGCGCATCATCCAGGCGCTGGACTTTATTGCCGAACAGGTCGGCTGCTACAAGAGCATCCTCGACTGCAGCGAGGCCAACGAGGGCTTCTACGTCAAGTGCGGCTTCCGCCGTGCCGGCCTGGAGATGGCCCACTACTACGAGGGTGCCAAGAAGACGAGTACATGACAGCCCTGCACTGCGTCGCGTCCCCAGAGACCACACACCCTCGCCCACGCCCTCCACACCCACACCCACTCCCACTCCCACGCGCAATCCTGGCTGATCCGCTGCTGCTTCAGACAAGCTTTGACCGCGACGACACTGCGACTGCTCGGATGGCAGCCTGCTTTTCCGTCCTGTTTCGATTTGTGGGCACAGGCATTTCATAGACTCGGGGGGCGCCGTTCCATTTCTCCTCTACAATGTACGATACTATACTTGGCATAGAAACTGGCACGGCCACGGCCGCAGGATCGCAATACAGCCCATCCGTTTTGGACGGACCCTGGCTCGCAGCCATCCCATCGTCCCAACGCTGTTCTTCTGGCGCGCCGCGCCTCGTCCTCTCAGCCCACATAAGCCGGAAATCCGACCACCGAAGCGCGGACGTCGTGCCATGCGCCCATCCCAAACAGCCGCCACGCAACGCGTCCGTTGGCATCCCCGTGCTTGTTGGTTCGTCGCACCCGTACTGTGCCGTCTGTCCTCGTACATATATAGTGTGCCGTGCATGCGCGTTCCCATGCCCGTCTGACCCTCTGTCCGGACTCCCCCAACTTCTGCCCTCGGACAAGAAAGCAGCCATCAGGATCGCTCTCGCCCAACAGCCATTCCCATCTTTGGATTCCTATTTGCTGTCCCATTAAATACCCTGCCCAGGCCCACGCCGGCTCGCGCATCCTTCGCCCTTTACTTACTCATCCCGTCTCTTCCCGTTGTGGCGTCCGACAATGCACGAGGCTACATATACTACCGGCTCCGCACCTCAGAGGTCCTGGCCGTCCTCCACCCGTCCAAGACGCTCTGCATCACTCGACGAGAACGCCCGGTTTGTTACCTACACGCGCGGTGCCGTTGCCAAGATCCGCCTCAGCTACATCCGTCTCCTGTAAGCCTATCTCCCTGCGCTCTCTCTCGCTCTCTCTCGCTCTCTCTCGCTCTCTCGCTCTCTCTCTCTCCCCCCCTCTCTCTCCCTCTCTCTCCCTCTCTCTCTCTCTCTCCATCTCCCTCCCTCTCTCGCTCGCTGACCAGCAGCGCCCGCAACAAGCTCGACAGCGCCCACGAGGTGGTCCGCCGCCGCCGCAGCCACAAGGTCCAGGCCCTGTACGTGCCCGGCCTGTCTGTGCCCCAGTTTGCGAAGCGCACCGTGACGCGCACGCTTCTGCTGTGACTCTGTCGCCCCCACCGCGGAGCCAGGATGACGCTCACGACCGGCGACGCCGCGGCCGCTGCGCCGCAGACCTGGCTGATGGGAAAGGAGGCCTTTGAGGGCCGGATGCCGCACCACGACGGCATCAAGGCGCTGTGGGAGACCAAGTGGAAGTTTCCGGTCAGTGGACGCATGCAGGCAGGAACCCGGCTGTTGTCTGCTCGGCGCTGACTCTGGCCCAGTGCTCGATCAGCGTGTACCCGTTCCACGACGGCCTGCTGGAGGACTTTGCGCCCATCTTTGCGCACCTGGTCGCGCACGACATCAACGACGGCACGTCGGCCGCGTACACCGAGGCCTTTTTCCCGACGGCCGAGGCGCTGACGGCGCGGGCAGACACGCTGCTGGCGGAGGCGGCGAGCGCGGGCGGCAGTGCGGCCGCGGGCGCCAAGAGCAGGGAGGCGTCGGCGCTGCTGCTGCGGGCCTGCTGCGTGTACCGGATCGCGCGGTTCCCGTACATCACGGCGCGGCCGGCGGTCAACGACGCGGCCAAGTGGCGCGCGTGGGAGGCCCAGAAGGCGGCGTATCTGCGGGCCGCGCAGACGTGGGAGGTGCCGCTGGTCGAGGTGGCGGTGCCGCACACACACGGCCTGGCCACCGAGGGCAGCACGATCCCGCTGTACCTGCGGCTGCCCCGGGGCGCCAGCAGCGCCACCCCGTGTCCGGCCGTGGTGCTCCTGACCGGCCTCGACGGCTACCGGCCCGACAACACCGGCCGCTGCGACGAGTTCCTGCAGCGCGGCTGGGCCAGCGTCGTGCTCGAGATCCCCGGCACGGCCGACTGCCCGGCCGACCCTGCCGACCCCGCCGCCTCCGAGCGGCTCTGGGACAGCCTGCTCGCCTGGATGGCCGCGTCGGTGCCGCAGCTCGACATGGGCCGCGTCGTCGTCTGGGGCCTCAGCGCCGGCGGCTACCACGCCGTGCGCGCCGCCCACACCCACGCCGCCCGGCTCGCCGGCGTCGTCGCCCAGGGCGCCGGCGTCCACCACTTCTTTGCCCCCGCCTGGCTCGCCCGCGCCGACGGCCACGAGTACCCCTTCCGGCTCTCGCCCGCGCTCGCCGCCAAGCACGGCTTCTGCGCCGACGACAGCGACACCGCCGGCACAGCCGCCTATGTCGCCGGCGGCGCCCTCGACCGCTTCTCGCTGCTCGCCACCGGCATCCTCGACCGGCCGTCGACGCGGCTGCTGCTGATCAATGTGCGTGTGTTGGTGTGTTGGTGTGTTGATGTGTGTGTATTGGTGTTGTTTGTCATCATGCTGACTAAGAAAGGGCACCAAAGACGGGCTCATGCCCATCGAGGACTCGCTGCTGCTGTTCGAGCACGGATCGCCCAAGGAGGCACGCTTCTTCCCGGGGGCCCTGCACATGGGCTATCCGATGGCCAACGGGTCGGTGTACCCGTGGATCGAAGGGGTCATGGAGTCGGCAAAGAGCAGGTCGGACGGCAAGGCGTGAGGGAGAGTTGTATCTTGGACTTTTACGTTTTGTTTTTATTATGGATCTCGCAAATATACGGAGTACTTTTGACCTTTGACCTTGCTTCTGCACGCACGCTCCCTGGGGACAACCCCTCCCGGTTCCCTCCCTTTTCACTCTCTTCCCCCCCCCCTCTCCCCAGCTGCCGGCCTACCGCCCCATCCAGCCGCCGTCGACGACGAGGACGTGGCCGCTGACGTACTGGCTGGCCTTGGAGGCGAGAAAGACCGAGGGGCCCTTGAAGTCGTCGGGCGTGCCCCAGCGGCCGGCGGGGATGCGGACGAGAATGTCGCGCTGGCGGACCGCGTCGTTGATGAGGGCCTCGTTCATGTCGGTGGCAATGTAGCCGGGGGCGATGGCGTTGACGGTGACGCCCAGCGACGTCCACTCGTTGGCCAGGCTCTTGGTCAGCTGGGCGACGGCGCCCTTGGCCGCCGCATAGGCCGGCACGCGGAAGCCTCCCTGGAAGGAGAGCAGCGAGGCGATGTTGATGACGCTGCCGCGGCGGCCCGACACGGGCGACGGCGGCAGGTCGAGAAACGCGGCGCCAAAGTCGCGGCTCAGCGTGAACACCGTGCTCAGGTTGACCTGCAGCACCTCCTCAAAGTCGTCGTCGGGAAACGCCCGCGAGTCGTGCCGTCGCTGGATGCCCGCACAGTTGATCAGGATCCGGATCGGCGGCCGTGCTGCCGCCGCCTTCTCGCCGGCAAACACCTTGGCCGCCAGCCCCTGCACGTCCGCCCTGCTCGACAGGTCCGCCGTGTAGATCGCCGCCGACCGGCCCAGCGCCGCGATCGCCTCGCGCGTCGCCGTCTGCTGGTCGTCCCGCTGGATCAGCACAATATCGGCACCGGCTTCGGCCAGGCCCAGCGCGATCGACTGCCCGATGCCGCGCGTCGCGCCCGTCACGACGGCCGTCTCGCCCGTGAGATCAAAAAGAGCTGCCATGGCGTGGGTGGGAATGTAGGGAGCGTGAGGGTGCGGGAGGGTGCGGGAGGGTGCGGGGGTGGTGAGAGAGCGTCGTGGCCAACGTGGGCAAACGAAGCGGCAGTTATAAGCAGTTTTGGACACTGTGCCGGATTTATTCCTAATCTGGTCGGCCTGCTTTCCCCCGACAGAGGGGGCCTTTCAGCGGACAAACTAGGCACGTGCACAGTGCAGTATAACAAGAACACGGCCTATCTCCACCAACCACCGACAGGCGGCATGCAAACGCGACCGAGCGCTCCATCATCGAGATCGTCACCCACCAACGACGACTACTTAGGCCAGTGTCTCAAACGTCGAGAATGGCTGCCCTTATGCCTCGCGGATATCGCTCTGCCACCGAGTACCGTTTCCGCGAGGAACAGACCGACGCCATTGTTCGAGCCACCGCCTACCATCGCAGAGACTACTGTCGCTCCGTGATCTGGTTCTCGCCTCGCGAACACGTCGGTATTCGTCTGTCGATAGCGACACCCTTCCGGTGGACTTCTAATACGGGACTCGGCTCCCTCGATCGGCTACCCCTCGAGCTCTTGCATGACGTGTTGTTAGGTCTGGACATGTATTCTCTATTCAACTTTCGACAGACAAATCTTAGATCGAGATAGACGGTAGACTCTTTCACGCAATATCAGATGGTGGCCTCGCATGGATTGAATCTTCTCTGCGCCTTGCTACGAACACGACTTGCCATCGGCGTTTCTCTATCCGACTTTTACTACGCACTTTGTACCAAGGCCTGTGCTCTTTGCGGCGAATTCGGCGGATTTATATCCCTCCTAACCTGGAATCGATGCTGTTTTGAATGCCTCCAAGGGGCTCCGGAAACCCAAGTGCAAACTCGTGCCGCTGTCCGGAAGCAATTCCACTTGACCAAGGCCGAATTAGACCAACTGAGGTCATTCAAGACTTTGCCTGGAATATATTCGATGGAGGAACGCGTGCACAAATCCCGCATTACGGTCGTTTCTGTTCATCAGGCCTTGTTAGATTCCGGACAGCAATCGCATGCACTGCTAGCGCAGGCACAGCCGGCGAACCCGGGACGAAATCAAAAACTCAACTTTATGGGGTCGTGCGCACTTCCTTATTATGATAGACGAACCGGCAAAGTCGAACACGGAATGTCGTGTGCCGGGTGTCAACTCGCTCTCGAAAAAGACATCATCGGCTCCAGGGGCGAGAAATGGGCATTCGAGGCTCGCGACAAGGTATATGCACAAGATGGCTTTTTAGAACATTTTCGATGGTGTGAACAGGCACAGCTCCTGTGGAGATCGAGTGGCGAAGGTAGCAACCGGCCAACCGAGCTACCGGAGGCTGCTCGGAGAGGAGGCTACTTCAACAAGAGAGAATGACAAGGATGTGGAACTGTTCGCCAATGTACTCCGTCTTGCGGCCAGGCTGTCTACAAAGTGTCCAAGTAGAGGGCACCCAGAGCTCAAAACGGAGGTTTTGGCGCTAAATTAGGCACTACAGGGGATTCCGCGAGACTGGCGGGATCGCTCCAACGGCTGGTTCTACGTGGCGGAATTTTGATTGGTCAAACTGCGCAGGCGCTGGTTCACTGTAAATATGGGCCTGTTCCTGGGCTAATTTGGGTGCCAGGAGCCCCGCTTGGCATTCCCCGGGTCTCAGCCCGGCATTCCCCTGTGAATTCCAGCAAGGTTGGTGCCTTGACAAGAGTTGTTCACCGCAGCTGGAGAGCTACCCCGACATTTGAACACCGCCCCACTCAGCAGGGGGGGGGGGGGGTTAAAGGGAAGGAGGCATAGCGACGATAAAGGAAATCTCGAAGCCTAATGTGCGAATGCTACTCCGTACATCTCTTCTGGGTTTGGCGTTTCTTCAGACACATCCGCTGACAGTCTTATCGTGAGTGGCCCAATGGTGACAATGTCTTGCGATCACACTACAAACCCGCCAATACAGCCGATCATCCTGTCCATGGAAGTGGACGATGACGATTCTTTTGAGAGCGAATACCGACTGCGAATCGGAAACCAAGTCAAATATCTCGTCATCTCTCCCGGAACCTTTGACAGAGACACGCTTTCATTCCCCCTTCAGTCCCTGCCCCGTCTTCCTTACAACGAGGAATGGACCGTGGCCCACATCTCTCGAGATAAAACCAGCGGCGACTTGAAAACTTCCATCTTGAACCGAACACTAGCTGGCGTCAAGTGTCCATGGCATCATATCAGTGTTGATTGCCTAGAGTTGGAGAAGGTCAAACAGCTCACGGCAATGGCTTTCGAAGCCGTCTCACACTCGATCCCACCAGCCACCAAGATCGCCAAAATAGCCCGTTTCGAATGGGAGCTGCCTCGCATCGAACAAGAAACGAGAGCATATCAGTTGCTTGAGGGTTCCGGACTGGCCCCGCGCTTCCTCGCCCATGTCCATGAGAATGGACGCACCGTGGGTTTTATATTGGAGAAAATAGAGGGACGCTCTGCTTCCTTCCAGGATCTGAGCGTCTGCGAAACCGTTCTAGGGAAACTCCACGAATTGGGACTTGTACATGGGGATGTGAACCGATACAACTTTCTCGTCATGGAAGAAGGGGTGAAACTACTCGATTTTGAACGCCTTCGGGAGAATGCTAGCCCGGAGTCGATGAGCAAGGAATTGGAGAATTTGCGTGCTGAATTGGTCGACGGTCAGGACGCGGCGGAGGTTTCATTTTCCATGGCGATAGCAACTGATATTGAAGCTCAAGACGCACCTGCTAGTTTGTAGACGGTGCGCATGTAAGATACATGCAGTGTGCCTAGGAGGCGTCAACGCCAAGACAGCGTCAGATAGACCTAGTGAATAGAGGTAAGCTCTCGGCGGAAGTTTTCCGTCCGTCAGGCGACGAGAGCAGAATGCTCAGCCAGTTCTTGGCCGACCTATCACAGACGCGGTTGTGAGCCACTTAATTTCAGCATGCAGACATCTAGACCGGCCAGCCAGAACAGGCAAGGCTTCATGGCCCAAAGACAAGCATAGTAGCCGCAAGGTTGCCCAAGGCGGCTTGGCGGGAACGTCAGACTGGCCAGCAGCTCAGCCAAGAGAGTGACCAGGCCCCCGACGAGGCAGAATGCGAGGGGAGCGAGCAATACGAACAAAGCCCTGTGATGGAACTATACGCGCATTGGGACCAGGCAGCTATCACCCCCTTTTTGAGTCTGTCCCTTCTCGCTCTTGTGTCTGCTCGTCTCCTTCTCTGCTTCTCTTTTCCCCTTTCATTCTCGCATCAAGCCGACATACCGTACCAGAGCGCGTATCAGAGCCTGCAAAAATAACATACAGCCGTCGAGAGAATGCTGCTTCCAGCGCCCACACCCGCAGCCACGCCTGCACCCACACTGGGCCCGGGCATGGCTACATTGCCGTACACGCCGCCGGCCATCACGGCCTTTGCATCGGCACGCAAGCTAGAACTGCGCCAGACCACCGCGTCCAGTGACCCATACTACTACAGTTACAGCTACAACGACTGTGATGTGAGCCAGCCACGAGGATGACATCTTTCCAGTCTGGCTCTCCGTCTGCCCTTCAAGCTGACCATCGCAGAACCTGTTCGCTTCGCTCACCTGCGACGGCGCTTACGTCAGCTGCATCGAAAGCGCAGACTCGGCCGTATACGACAACGCTGCCACCAGCTACGACATCACCGCCCTGGAGAAGTCGCTGACGTCGTGCTACTGCACATATGGCCTACAGTACCTGGACTGCTACTACGCGGCCATGTCGACACAGTCGTGCTACAGCTACCTGTATCTGTCCGGTGAGCGAGAGGGACCTGCGCGGACCGGCCGAGAGGGAATGGCGGCACTAACTCGGCATCGCAGACTGGCAGAGCTACGAGTCCGACTGGTTCGCATCGTCCTGCGGCACCGTGCCCCAAACGTTCCAAGGAGCCGGAAAGACGACGTCGACCAGGAACAAGAAGCTGCAGCCGTGAGCATGAATCGGCCCGTACAAGACAGTATTGTGCTGACAAATCGCACAGAACCTCGGTTTATCTCGAGTTCCAGTGAGCCCTTTTCCTGCCTGTCTGTCGGACAAGTGCCCAGCCTGACATCTCTGCAGATCCGTGACCATTGTGACTCTCAACGCGACCGTCCCGGCGCCCACGCACACCTACACGCCCATCTACCAGGGCACCGGCAGCCTGCTCGCCGACGACTGCGCCTCCACCCGCTTCACGCTGATCGAAGACGTTAGCACCGTCATCTGGCTGCCCTACGTCGGCTGTGCCAGCGACAAGCCGCAGTGCTGTCCCTGGACGGCCTCGTCCGCGTTCATCGCGGCCACCGTGACCGCCAACACCACTGTCACCATAACCACAACGCCGCGACAGACGTCCTCGGGAGCCGTCGCGACCAACAACGCGTTTCCCGTCCCCGCCGCCTCCGACCAGAACGTGCTGCTGTCCTGCGCCGCCGACTACAGCTCCGTCTCTGGCGGCCGCTGCTGTCCCAGCAGCTACTGGCCCTTTACCCGCGACCTCGGCGGCCAGACGCCCTGCTGGTCGTCCATGACCCAGACCACCATGGCGCCCACCCTGACCGCCGGGCTCCCCGGTGAGCCCACCCAGACGCAGAAGCCCACCTCGGCCGTCGTCAACATCGTCTGGGCCATGAGCTACCCCGTCGCCCAGACAAAGAGGGGCCTGTCCACGGGAGGCATCGCCGGCGCTGTCTTCGGCTCCGTCGTTGCCGTCATCGCCATCGCCACACTCGGCTTCTTTCTCTGGCGTGCCCGCAGGAAAAACCGCCAACTGCAGGGCCCGCCAGCGCCCATGCAACAGCAGCAGCAGCAGATGTACCCCCCAGGCTTTGCAGCTCCACCACAGCCAGGCGAGCTGCCACCGGCCTCCCATGTCTTTCATCCTGCTTCGTCGGGCGTGTCTACTCTGTCGGCGCTTATGCCCCAGTCCACGGGAACGACAGTCAGCGAGCTGAGCGGAAACGGTTCCAGTGTCTCCAGCGGATCGGCACTCCTCCCAGGAGCGCATCCTTTGCACTATGCGACCCCTCCAGTCTATCCCGCGCCCATCGCCGAGGCCGACGAGACGGCTATACAGCAGCAGCAGCAGTATCTGCATCAGCAACAGTACTACCAGCAACAACAAGTGCAAAGCTATGCTGTAGTTGATGCATCCGGGCAGGTCTACTACCCGCAGGTGGCACAGCCGCAATATCAGCAGCAACAGGGGCTGCATCTACCTCCAAATTACGCCGGTCCTGCGCCGGTTCCAGTGTATCTTCCACAGCAGACACCCGCCGAGACTGCAGCCGGGTATCCGGTTCCAGAAGGACGTGCTCCGGCAGCCGAATTGCAGACAGAAGCGCATCCTAGACATAATATGGAAGGTGTGGCCGCATGAAGCGAGTGCTAGCTGCAGTTCCTTCATGCGACAAAAACGAGTCTGCTGTATCTGGATCGGATTCGCTACGACTTCGGTGGAAGCATCGAGGTACGTTAGGATAGTCGCAGCGGTCGTTGTTATGGCGAGGGAAAGTCTGTTTCCAAAGTCGTCGGCTGCGAGGAGCGAAGTGTATTGTGGTGTGGCCTGCTGAAAGCATAAAAACATCTTGATCGAAGGAATGATTGCATACCTGAGAAATTATTGTAAGATATATCCCATCAGCAAGAGGGCACACAAGTCGTGGGATGTCAAAGTTATTGTGAGCATTGCGGTCATAGGAGCAGAAATTGCTCAATGTAATTGTCTGTCAGCTTCCGCTGGAGTGCGTTTGGCTGCGTGATTTGTCAGGATTACACAAGGACAGCGGTTTTATCTCGTCCTGCACTTTGACATCAATCTTGGTCTGTGAACACAGAAAAATGGAACCAGATCCCTGAGAGATAATCGTCCGCTGAATGAAAAATGCTTATATTCACACCGTCCTAGATGATCCCAAATGACTTCAAGAACAGCACCTGTAGCAACCTGGAAAAATAGTCACTTCGATCCTGTCCAGCACTGTTATTATGTGGCTCTGTGTATACCTTTTACAAAATTGTTAGCGTCTTACGAGGTTGACAATGGAGACGCCGTTTATGGTGAGTTGGCCACAACTTTACTTCCAGAGAAATCTCTAAAACTCGATACGATTGAGAGACGCATTTTTCAAGACATCCACCAGACGCTGGGATGCCTAACCAATTCACCAGACACAATCACCCCGTCGACAAACTATCGTGACGGTAAGGAGTTCATACAAAGACATGTGATATGTCACGTGACATATCTCTTAGTTTAAAATATAAAAAAAAGAGCACCCTAACAGGCACCCAAAAAAAAAAAAACTATCTACAGGACCACCGCCAAAGCAAAAACACGTTGATAACATAACGCTGATACAGGGAAAAAAAAAAAAACCCTGCAAATAAAATACATGAAAAGCAAAACCCCTATCCTTGTCGCGACGCCCGTCAGGTCAGACCCGAAGGCCCAACCTTAACGAAGCCAGCATTCCCTCCCCTACTGACTCGTCCACCTCCACAACGCCACGACACCCAGCAACAAAAACACGAGCAACACACGGTTGCTCGTGTATATACCCGGCATCAAGGGTGGCCGCTCCCTGCCACCCCAAGTCTGCTGTCGACATCCCCCCGTGACGGACTCCTCCTGAGAGGGCACTTGACCTGTTCCATCAGTAGAATGGGACGTACCTGCACTGGCCGTTGACGATCCGTTCGATGAGAGTTCGCGCCTGGCACTCCAGAAATCGAGAAAAAATCCCGTGAAGGTCGATAGCAATGATGGCGCCTTGTTGGATTGCTGCTCGGCGAGCTGGTCCTCCTCAGGTTGCATTATTGGTGGTGTGTAGGCTGGCAGCTCCGGAACCTGCTGCTCTGCCGACTGCACCACAGTTGACGACTCTTCGTCTGGAGTCTGCGTAGAAGCTGTCGATGATTCGTAAGATGGCGGCCAGTGAGACTCGGGGCTGCCGGGGCGCACAAAGCCCAAGACGAGCACGGGGTTGCTGGTGTCTTGTTAGCAATGAAAGATTCAAAGGGAGATCATGGGTATGTAGGAGGCGACAGTGATGTGATAGATGATCGAGGCTTCACAAACCTGGAAAAGCAAATGATGTTGAATAAAGCTGATAGAATATTCATGATTGCGGTGTCCTGGGGAGAAGAAGGAAATGAAACAAACGACAGAGGCGAGAGGAGGGTTCATATAGCTCTGTTGAAGAAGGGGACTCCTTCCTTGATGAGACTTCCCGTTCTTGCCATGTTTGAAACATCTAGTTAGGAAAAATCAGAGAGCGTTGAAAGAGGAAGGAGGAGCGGTGTATCTTAGAAACGGCAGGTCTGGTGGCGCCCAAGCTCTGCTGTTATAAGAAGGAACAACCCCAGATAAAACAAAGAGACAATCGAACGTCTGTTACTAGATGCAAGAAAAATCAAAGGAGCGTTAAAAGAGGAAGGAGGAGCTGTGCATCTTAGAAACGACAGGCCCGGTAGCACCTAAGCTTTGCTAGCATAAGAAGGAACAACCCCATATAAAACAGAGAGACAATTGAGCTTCCGTTACTAAGCGCGAGAAAAAGCAGAGCGCGTTAAAAGAGGAAGGATGCAACTACCGAACGCACCTGCTTAAAGGAAGAGCCGCGTATCTTAGAAAACGGCAAGCCCGATAGGGACCAAGCTCTGCTATCATAGGAAAGAACGATCTGGGACTAAAGCAAAGAGCCATGCGCAGATAAACGTCTGTTATAAAAAGAAAATGCAATTGAATTCCTATTCCACTGTCTGTTCTAATATGTCCAGAATAGTTTAAGTATACGCATTCCCAGCCGGTAGAACACATTGGTCTCGTCGCCCTTTCCTAAACTTTGCCGTCCCTCGTTCTTTGTTGCATTAACTTGCCCCTTATTTCTTTTTGGCCATAGCCATTGTCCCTCATTTCTTTTTGGCCATGGCCATTGTCCCTCAAGAGGCATGTCGTCGTAGATGGCATTGATGGATTTTTGGGGAGTAAATGGACTGTGAAAATATGTCAAACAATCCTCTCCCTTTGCCGCGCATATATCAAGCTTTTCCGAGGTAAGATCCGTAGGTCGAAATCGGGACAGTACACGCATATCACCACAAGAGCTTGATACTACAATACATGCCGTCCACAGGCATTCCTCAGACAAGTCGGACAACAAATAACGGCGGTTTTCGTATAGTCTGTTGGCGTCGTACAGCAGCTTGCCGGAACTGTCCCAGAACTCGCAGCCACTCCACTTGCATTCAACAGCGACACCGCTAAATTCTGGCGCGATATTTTCCGAAGTCCAATGGAAACCCTCGCGCATCAAGCGAGGCACGTCCGGAGTAAACACTGTAAGAAGTGCATTCCAAGATTCGGAGCCAGATTTTACTCCGTTGAAGGAGTTTGAGCTGAATACAAATACTATACTGAACTCTGCGTCACCTACATTTTCCGGCAAACGATCTGTATTTCGAAAGTCGAATACTCTCGATAGCTCCTGCAGAGTTGGGGGACGTGGGGGATGAGGGGATAAATTCGTATTGCCTGCGCTTCCCTGTTCTTGTTTGGCCGTGTTTATTTTTGCGGGGGAAGGGGTAACTGGCTCATCATTTGACTGAAGCAATTTCAGGGAGGCGAAGCTACTTGTGCGTTCGGATGTGTCGGAAGACGTGGTAGGCGTGCACACCGGTGTGGTGGATGTGTCGGGCGTCATGCAAAATGAATCGAGCGACATGGCGGCGGTTGCGTCTGGCCGAGGAAGTGAAGAGGAAGTGAAGAGGAAGGAAAGAACAAGGGTTGAATATTGTGGCGGAAAGAGTGTTTGACAGGTTGTGCCAAGGAAGGAGGGATAAAGAAAATTGTAGCGGAAAGAGCAGAGGTGATATTTGTACGGTTAGGAGGTTGCTGACACAGAAAAGCATTACATGTCTAGAATTGAATAACGGAAGTGATTCCTTACGTGAAAGATCAGGTGAAGCACCAAGCCAAAATATCTGGCATATAGTCGATGCATAAGCAACAACTAGCCTAAGGACGTCGGCCGACTTCTTGACCGTGTCCTGTTCGGTTTAGTAATATTTTATTTATTTTTACTACCGTCTTGCTCATGTAGAGCTACGAGAGGAAGAGATCACTTCTTGCATGTAGGTCCCGTGATCGAGAGCAGCCCAACTGCACCGTACCCTCACTGTAGCTACGACGGCAAGTCACGGGACGGATCTGTAGTTAGGGGTGTCCCCTGTTATATCGTGATGGGCGAGAGCCAAAGAATACATGACCTTCGGCTCTCTAAACTCCCTCGTGCACTGTCTTCGGATGAGAAATGAAGAACTCATATGGGCATCAGGGGCGGTGATGGCCATTTATGTACCATTCAGGAAAATGAACAGCATTGTGGTGACGTTGGAGTCATCCATTGATCCTTGCTTTAACCTCCGGATTTATCCCATCTCTACTCTTCGGACATAATACACAGGCCGCTAAAACGGATATGGTGTGCATGGCGCAAAGGCTTTTCCCAAGTCTGCTTATAGAGCCACGTCGTATTACGCTGTAGGTGAGCTATAAGGTACAAGCCTCTCGCCACGACACGTCGCGATTAAACACGACAATGTCACCAAATCCTATCCTTTAGCCGAATTTCGTGTGGGTGTGCGCCGCTGTCTCGTTTTAGACGTGAACGCTTCGGCGATCGGACATAAGAAACGAGAACAGCGGAAAGCAGCCAAAAGACAGCTTCGACAGGTTGAACCGCTGTCGAAGCTCGCGGACGTGGCGTGCCATGGCATATCTCTACGACTGGTGCTCGGGATGAAGGAGGTCCAATCACGACGTGTCTATCGTCTGAGGGGAGGCTTCAGTGGACATCTCGATGAAGGAGCGAGATCGGCAGACAAACTGTGATGTGGCGGAGCGACGAGCAGCAGCTAGAGCAGCGTAGGATTACTCGGCGATAAGCCCTCCTTTTATACAAAGTATCATTGGTAGACAGCGTGGAGGTGGCAGAGACAGATGCGAACATCCGCTGGACCTCGTCCTAACATAGGGCAGCGATACGGAGTGGGCCTGTGCCGCGGTATAACACTTCGCGTCTGGAGAATCGGACGAGATGCGGCACACAAAGGAGCCTGGAGGACGGCGTCCGCACGGAGAAGAAGCCGGATTGCGAGGTGGGGACGCGGTGCAGCCGCCAATGTGGCTGTCGTCTACACGTTGGGGCGAAGCGAACGTCTGGTTCTGCAGTAGCCGGAGATGCTGGTTTCGAAAGACGTGCCAGCCAACCCGATAGGCTGCCAAAAGTGGGATGGCCACAGTGACGATGTTCTTGACCTAGCGTAAAACGTTCCTGTGGCTCCAGCAGTGTCGAACACGATATCTTGGTCTCGCTTGCAGTGACACACTTGACAGCTGTCAGTAAGAGGGTGGCCTGAGATAACAGACAAGATAGACTGGTGGGGTTGTTGCAGAGGCGAAATGGCCCACCTGCCCAAAGAGAAGGATGGGCGGCACAGTCACGACTTCTCCACGCGCGGCATTGTACTGACAGACGGACCAATGATATATAGGGGTCGTCAAACTATGCTGTAAATGCGATACATAATGCTGGTGGCCAATTTGGGATGTATGGCTGGGGATATTTACGAGAAAATCATTCGGAATGGGAACGCGTGAAATCACAATAGAACCTACCCAACATGCAACATGCCCCTCGAGAGCGAGAGGTCGGACATCGTCTGGAAGCAAGCAGGACGCCGCTGCTGATCCCACAATTCAGACAATTCGTTTCGTATCGACCTTCAGGCCGTTGCGCAGCTCCGCCTCCAAGGCAGCACGCACGTTGCTGCAGAACCGGTCCCAGACATCGCCCGCCCACTTCCAGAAGATGGACATGAGCGTCTTGAGGCTGGCCCAAAAGTCGTTCCAGGGGAAGAAGTAGACGGCCACGGCCGCGGCCGTGCCGAGGATGACGACAGAGCCGCCGAGCGAGACCAGGGACGACGTCTTGAGCCCCAGGCCGGCCATCTTGGCGCCCCAGAGGGGCGTCTGCAGCTGGAAGGCGACGCCGCCCGCGATGCCCTTGAGGCCGACCAGGACCTTGTCCGTGCCCACGATGCGGTCCACGAGCGCCGACACCACGTCCCTGGTCTCCTCCCAGCTGCTGAGGTTCTGCGCGTACTGCTCCGCCACCTTGATGTACTGCCGCATCTTCTCCTCGCTCAGCACCTGGCTGGCTGCCTCCCCGCCGACGACCAGCTGCTGTCCGGGGTCGCTCGTCCTGGCCTGGCCGGCCGGCCTGGCGTGGCTGCTTTGGCTGCCCGACCGCTTCCTCTGGCTGCCCGGCTTGGCCTGCCCGGCCGGCTTGGCGTGGCTGCTCGACCGCGCGTGGCTGCTCGACCGCGCGTGGCTGCTCGACCGGGACTGGCCACTCGCCTTGGGCGGGCCATCCGGCTTGGCCTGGCCTTCCGGCTTGGCCTGGCCGTGTGCCTGGGCCTGGCCGTGTGCCTGGGCCTGGCCGTGGGACTGGGCCTGGCCGCGCCTGGCCGCGCTGGTCATGTTGTTCATGTTGGTCTTGATCAGGATGTTGCGGCCGAGGAGGACGGCGTGCTTCTCATAGGTTGCGCGGTCTCCCACCCCCCACTCGTCCAGGCGGGTCTCGGCCAGGGTCGAGGCACCGTCCACAAACAGGCGTTCATTGCAGTCGGTGTGGTCAAAGGCACAGCGGATGACCTTGAGCGTGCGTATTTCTTGGCTGACGTGGAACGCGATCTGGTCGACGCCACCGCTGACGACAACCGTCAGGTCTTTGAAGGCCCCGTTCCGTTCGACCTGGAGGATGGCGTCCCCAAGATCCTCGGGAGTTGCTACAAAGACGAGCGGTTTCTCTGTGTGGATTATGTAAGCATGAGTCACAAACGAAAACGAAAACCGAAAACCGAAAAACGTGGCAGCCGGGCTGGGGGAGAGAGGGACGCACTCCGCCAGAACTTGATTCCAGTCCAGCTGGCCTTCTGGATGCTGCTGTCGAGGTCGGCATAGCTCTGGGAGCGCACGACGGCGATCAGGGCAGTCTTGGCGGCCTTCTTCTCGAAGCGAAGGTTCTTGTAGACAGACGAGACTTCTTTATCGATGGAGCGCTTGGACGGCAGAGTTGACGTCATTATACTCGTAGACGGGGTCAGAGGATTGGGGTTGAGCGACAAGATTGAGACTGCCCGTCCAAGCCCCCAAGTGGGAGAGCCGGATTCCCTTCATATAAATACTCGGCGCAAGACAGCTCGGCGCACTTGCACAAACGTGCACGATCCCAAGAGGGCGAACGTGTCTTGCCGATCCCCTTAAGCCCCACCGTGTCCACTCGTAATTTGACGCTTCTGGAATCGAGCCAATGCTATATGACGGTGGCGGGCATCAGAAAACACGGGTACGATGCCGACCAGGGTCGTCTGCGAGCACTCGTACGAGTAGCAGGCCGCGCTGAGAAGAGCGCTAGCGCAGAGACCGAGTCCGGTGCGTCGTTCCGATACGTGGTGCAGATACGCTGACTTGCCCATCTGACCTGCTGCGTACGTCCAAGTCCTCGCGGGTGGATGCCTGAGAGTAATGCACTCCTGCCCAACAGGGGCGGATACGTGTAAAAGGAGGGAGCCCCTCTCCGGAATCAGGAGAAGCACCGGAATGCGGAGATACACATGTGCCGAGACTGAAGTGTTTCGAAACGTTCTCTTTCCAGGGGGTGCCGACACGGAGCGAGTGTGGCTGTTGATCGAACCGGGGAATGAAGTCCACCGACTTTTCTGGCCCCAAAATTCGTGACCGCCAATTAGCTGAATCGCGCCCTGGCGCCGCGTCGAAACCAAGGCGGGCTCCACCCGGATCGCTTTACGATACTATGTATGTACTCTTGCCCAGAGTCAGGGTCACTGGAGCTGCTTGTCACATGCTTATTTTCAGGTCAACCGCCAGGTGGATGCGGCGGCCCCATCAGTTCAGGGTCTGTATGCAGTCGGTGTGCCAACCTGCAGCCAGCAGACCGGAAAGGCCGCTCTTTCCATAGTGTTTCCATAGTGTTGCTTCTGCATCGTCCCGTCCGAGATGCAGGGTATAATTTGTCGCCATGGACCCGGGTCTTGATCGCTAACACGTAGGTGAGATATCGTGCGTAGTCGACGACGAGAGTCATCACCGCAGGGATCTGACTAATAGTCGACCCGAGAAACGCCCGGCGCATGACTCCGCTTATGTAATCGCACCCGACTGTGGAAATGGGCATAAGCTCGGGCTCGAATCGCCGCTGCAGCAAGACGCTGTGCTCCATCCCAGACTCCATTTTGGGGCTTCAGCGCAGCGGCCTACCACAACATCGCTCCACCCGCCGAAACCAGCCGAGAGCAGTGGTACAGCTGTCACCTTCCGTCACCCTTCCGTCATCGGTTCTGGTATCGGGGCGGACAGCGTTGGTGACGACAGTATTATGAAACTCAGTACGTGAATAGCCAATCAAGAGGGGACAGCAGCCAGATCAGCATAGGCAAACAGCTTCCTCTCCTCGTCATTCTCGGCCAGCGTGTCGACGGTCCACCGCCACAGATCTTCCTGCTTTGCCTCGTCATAGGACGCCTCGCTGGACCTGATCTCCCGGCGGCCTTCAAAGCATCTTACAATCCGCTCTGGCCCTGGGCCTCGGGAGCGACGGCCAGCCGAGCCAGGGCCCGTCTCGACTCCTCGGCGTGTGGACGTCGGGAAACAGGAGCGCGCGCAGCAGGGGCACTAGTCTGGGCAAGACATGGTCGGAGAGAAGGCGGAGGAGGCTGCCGGCGGCGACGACGGCGACGCGGGTGTCGGCAGCAGCGCGTGGCCGACGTGGCCGACGGCAAACGTCTGCTCGAAGCCGGGCGCGCGGCTGTTCTTGCCAGCCACATCGTCGGGGTCGGGACGGGTCCGCGCAATGTCTACGGTCTCGATGTTATACACATCTTACTTATCCTTTGCAGTCTCTAGCGCAGAACGGCACCGATGGCTTCGTCAACGATGACTGGTCGACGGCCGAAACAGCTGTCCCGTTCCGGTTAGCGGAGAACAGCACCGCCGTTTTTTAATTGCGTCGGTGCAGAGAAGTATATACCGTTCTGCTGGATACGTCCCAGAACGTGAACCTACCAACGACAGCGAGCAGCGACCAGGAGCAGGATCACGACTGTTGAGCCACGTCCAAGCGGCCTTTGGTCTGGCCGACCTTGACGCCCTCCTTCTACAGCTCTCCTTCTCCTCCACGTTCAAGTCCTTTCTGTTTGACGATGCCGATGACGGCGACGATGGCCCCGAGCAGGTGTGGCTGAATACCGTGCGTCGTCTCGCCTGCGACCACCCCTTTCTCCTCTCAGCATGCTTGCCTGCACGGCTCTGCACAAGGCCCAGGAAGAGCCGTCGAGGCGCGAGACGTTTGCGCCCCGGGCCTGGATGCACCAGGAGACGGCCGTGCCTCTTATTCCGCCACGCCGTCTCTTTGGCTACATGCTCACCATGGCCCGCCCGGATCGACGACGACTACCTTGCACTCCTCGCTGCGAGACACCTGCTAAAGGCGGCCGACAGAGTTGTAGACCATTCTCATTCCATGCCGAACTCCCATCGCCAGTGTATGGCGCCTTACTATCGGATTCTGTCAAGAATATGGAAGATGAAACGATGTGTTTATAAAAGGTAGTTAAGTCCCGGATGCAATGAATAAATTCTGTAGACAGATTACTCCCCAGTCTACAGTACTTTCTATACTCTCAACGCACGTAGGCATCGGCCTGATCATGGCCCGCGCCCTCGCCAAGAACGGTGCCCAGAAGGTCTTCATCCTAGGGCGCCTCCTCGACCTGCTGGAGAATGCTGCCCAGGAGCACAAAAGCCTGGTTCCGCTGCAGTGCGATGTGACGTCCAAGAAGGACCTCCAGGATGTCGTCGACCGCATCACCGCCGAGGTCGGCTACGTCAATCTCATCATCGCCAACGCCGGCAGCATCGGCCCGCCGGCACGCTTCAATCCAAGCCACTCGCTGCAGGAAACACGCTCAGCCATGTTTGCACCCCTTTCCATGGACGAGATGAACGAGACACCGAGCCTCAACGTGACGGCCGCCTTCTTCACCATGACGGCCTTCCTCGAGCTGCTCGACGCAGGAAACAAGAACGAGCTGCAAAACACGGACGGCTTCGGCAGTCCCAGAGCCAGGCCATCTTCACGACGAGCGTTTCCGCCTTTAGCCGGCACTGGTCGTCCCTCGCCGCCATACCTGACGAGCAAGGCTGCTATCATGCAGGTGACGAAGTATGCCAGCACCCAGCTGGCCAAGTTTGGCATCCGCGTGAATGCGATCGCCCTAGGGTGTATGCCGAGGAGATGGTTGGCGCGATTCTTTATCTTGCCAGCCGAGCTGGCAGCTACTCCAACGGGAGCATTCTCGTGACGGATGGTGGCCGACTGTCTGTGGTGACCGGGACGTACTAGGCCTTGCAGACAGACTGCGTATATATGTATCGAAGATAAGACCCAGGCTAGCAAACCAGGATCATTTTCAAAGAGAGCTTGGGCGTCCGGACTTTGCGGTGAAGGTCAGGTAAAACCCCAGCGGCGGCGGTGTGGCGCGGCAGAATACCCGCCAGTGTAAGTTTACAGGCAACTTTCCAATTCCCGCTACTGTTCACCAGCAAAAAGCGAATAGGCATCATTCGAACAGAGCAAAAGATCGCCGGCAAGAATCGCAGCCATGTCCAAAATGGCCCTGCCTGAGCGGCCTGAGAGGCTCGTCAACAATGCGGCCGCCAAACGGTACTGGGAGGACGTGAGCGCCGACAACAACGGCATGCTCGGCGGCTTTCCGTTTGTGTCGCGTTCGGACCTCCGGGTGTCGCGCAGCTTCCTGGCCAAGCTGGGCATCGGAAGCAAGACGGGCATGCGGCGTGTGCGTCTGGCACTGGAGGGCGGTGCAGGGTGGGTTGCCCATCCTCTCTGGCCGTTTTTCGCAGCTCCCTTCGGTCTGCAGCTCCTGTGCTGACCCTGCTACCCAAACAGCATCGGCCGGGTCACCGAGGGCCTGCTGCTGGACGTGGCCGAGGAGGTCGACGTCATCGAGCCCGTGGCCAAGTTTACCGCGCAGCTGAAGGAGCGGCTGGGCGTGCGCCGGGTGTTCAACGTCGGCCTGGAGGGCTGGGACCCGGCAGCGAGCGGCGGCAGTGCTGCCAGCGGCAGCGGCAGCGGCAGCAGCGGCAGCAGCAGTGCCGGCGAGGGGCTGGGCGACGACAAGGACAGCAGCCCGGGCCAGCCAGTCTACGGCCTCATCTGGATACAGTGGTGCACGAGCTACCTGAACGACAAGCAGCTGGTGGAGTTTCTGCAGCGGTGCCGGTCCGTGCTGGAGCCCACGACAGGCGTCCTCGTCATCAAGGAGAACATCATGTCCTCCGGCGTCGACGACTTTGACGTCCTGGACAGCGGCGTGACGAGGTACGGAGGCGTTTGCGTTTCACTGCTCTGCTCTGTGTGATTTCCTCCCTGCTGACCCGCCTAGGGCCGACACGTCCTTCTTGGGCCTCTTTGCCGAGGCCGGCCTCAGGATCGTTCGTTCCGAGGTCCAGAAATTCCCGGAAGAGGCAGAGCTGCTGCCAGTCAAGCTTTACGCACTCAAATCAAAATAAGGCACAATGGGACAGAGGACACAGGTGGGCACAATAATGTGTGTCGTTTGTGTGCTATTTGTGCGCTATTTGTGTTCCTATCACGCCATAATAGACGTGAATATGAACTGTTAGATCTATGGATCGCTGTTTAGGTGCTTCGTGTTTCTAACACAGTACCCCTTATGGCCTGAATTCTCTCTACCGAGCCATCCACGCAGCCGAGTTGTTGCAGCAGACCGTGTCCTGGACCTTGACGACCGGGAGGTTGATAGGCGGGGAGCACTTCTTGTTGGCGGCCTTGGCTGCCTCGCAGGCCTCAACGACGATCTCTCTGTACAAGACCGCGCCTTTCGTGTCAGGACAGTCTTTGCCCTTCAGGCAGTAGTAGACAGTCTCCTTGCGAGTGCACATCTTGGCTGATGTGGTCTTTGACGGTTGGACGTAGGTGAAGTGCTGATTTTGGGGCTTTCGTTGTTTCTGAGATGATTTGTTTGTTTCAGCAGTGGCTGTTGAGAGCTTTTGGCTGTTGGGATATGGGGATATCAACGGAGTTTTTATACTTTTCTGGGACAGGTAGCACATCTCTCATGCTCTACCCGTATCATGAAGCATCATTGCTCAGTGGCCATATCTGCGACTAGCATCAGTATTGAAAACCACTCCAGGAAGTTAAATCACGGAGAAATGAATATACAGCCACCGGCAAACACAGAGTTCCCATCCGTGACTGATCGCAGGTGAACAGAATCTTGAGGGTCTGCATAGCTAGTCACCGTAGTTTCTAGACCTGTATCTGGCTTATTGGGAGCTATTTTAGATGTCGTAGTCAACGATCCCTATTCAGGATTGCCACATATCAGTGCTGAGCAAAACAAAGTAAGTGATATCAGAGTTCTACCACACAACCGTATTGTGCTATTTAGGACAACTAGATGTGTTATTAGGTGTAGTCGTACATATGGAGGAACTAACTGCATGGTCTCCGCTTCGGCTCGCGCCGTCCCAGCGCTCCACCCAACTTGATAAATGGCACAGGCGCCCTCAAACCTCATCATTGCTTTTCCTATATCCTTTTCCATCTTTGTCTCTTTACCGACCAAACCCCCTTGATCCCACCGCTTTCATGTCATCTTACGGGTCACCAACAGGAGGACTTCTTGGCTATTTGGAGGATACTGGCCAAGTTTTAGTAGTCTCGATGGGCGAGGCAGACTTTGTCGACTTTCAACAGCTTCCTGCCATCGGCACTCGCGGCTTAGGCTCTTGCTCAGTCACCGTGGTCGCATCCAAATATGGCGCCATTCTCGCCCATATCCCACCCTTACCATTATTATCGTCGTCCGATCCGCTTGCGGGGGATAATAATGTCCGGGCGATGATGAACAATGTCAAGGTGCTCTATCAAACCTACCGTGGATATTTTCCGGCCGCCGGCAGTCATATCGTCTGTGCAGTGTATGAGGGTGTGGTAGCTCTGCCGGACCAATTGGTCATCATGCAGGAGGCTTTTCGGGAGATCGGACTGGAGCCCGCTACACATTTCTACAATGTGCCCGGAAATTACTCCATTCCTGGTCAGGGAACTGTCGTCGTTACCTCTGAACAAGGGCTTTCAACTGTCTACGTGAAGGACGAGGTAGTCCAATCAGGAGTTGTTGGTTGAAGGATGAGGTGGAGAGGCTCAAACACGGAAGTACTAATTTTTCGAACTCGGTTTACTTCTACCTCTCGATGATCCAATGCTCAGCTGAATCATTCACTACACCGCATCATCATGAGTCTCGAGCTCCATAAAGCCTTTTGTCTCCCTCAATCCTTGAAACAACAATTACCCAAGGAAGTCAGCGACCAGTTTTCAGCTGCCGTCTCTACTAACAACTTGGATGCAGTTAAAGTTCTCCTCTACCAACATCAGCAGAATGCTTCGGGCCACAATGGTCTATCCAATATAGACGACCTTTGCCCGGTCATGTACGAAGCTGTGAAAGAGGATCGTGCCGAGATCGTTGCAGAGTGCGCACCCGGTATACCTTTGCGCTGGCAGCCATCCGCGCCCAAGCTAAGAGCTCTCTTATCGTCTTCCTCCAGGAAGGATGGGACGTCAATGCGCCTATCAGCGCAACCGAGCCTACGGTATTTGCGTGTACCTGGGTCTAGACTGACCTCCCGTTCTTTCCTTTAGACATGCTACCGCCGAAAGAGAAATGGCCCTCTGGCTGCTCGACCATGGCGCCGACCCGAACAGACAAACCTTTGTCGACCTCACGCCCATGTCCTATGCTATGCATTCCGCGCCGCCCGACCTTATCAAAGAGCTGCTTGACCGCCATGGCGGTGATGTGCAGAAAGGGCAGATGCTGCAACATGCACTGGATAGGCCTACTGCCGATGTTGTCGAGGTTCTCGGTATATTACTCGACCGGGGTGCGCCACTGAATGCGGTCATGTACGAGAACCATGCGGCTTCTAGGCGGCTATATCCCTTTATTGGATTTGGTACGCCTCTACACAAGGCTGCCATACTGGGCAGAGTAGACGTCGTGAAGTTTTTGCTGGGACGGGGGGCCGATGTGGACATTCGGAATACGAAGGGTAAGACTGCGTTGGAGAGTGCGGAAAGAGCTGGTCGTGATGAAGTAGCAGGAATGTTGAGGAGGGTTTCCAGGTGTTAAATTCGGGTCAGTACCTACTTGCATAATATCCTATCAACATCTACTCGTGCAACGTCCCACAGGTAGATTCGTGCGTCAGATCGTAGTATTGTCTTTACAGTGAAATCCTGGCTCTACTGTTTTCGTTGCAAGGTAGCTCGGCTACGGAGTTGATTGAAGACGGCAATGTACGGGGGACTTTGGCATTGTTATGGTAACTCTGAAATATGTCGTCGTTTCGGTGGCGTGCGCTCTGTTTGCGGATCGTTGAACGACAGGTTGCTAAGACACTGTTAAAGGCCGTGGTCCAAAATGAAGATAACAGGGAAAAGCCATACTATCCGGGGACCTACCGCGCGTCTTAAGCTCTTCGTCTAATTGTCGTTTTGCCCTCGTCAACGGCTCGTTTGTTTTTGTAAACCCCCTTAAAGTCTTGACAAATTGCCGAAATACTGGCACATGCAAGAATTCTCTCTCCACTTGAATTGAACTGCACGAATGCTGAGTCGGGCTTGAGGAAATTGTCCCGCTCGCGCCAAGATGTCAGAGATGGGACAGACGATGGGAAAGATCGTCTCGTCCTTGTCGTCGTAATAGAAAAACTCGTGCGTCCGGCCATGTATTTTTTAGCGTATGGACTTAGCGGATGTGTTTTGGTTTAGGGGACCAAAATTGCCCTCCTGGGGCAGCGGCCGCTGGAAACGGTCTCTCGGACTTTAGCATTCGGACATATCAGCACTTCCCAAAATGGAAATATGGCAACATGGTGGTATAAAGACATCACGTCTTCTTCGAGGAGAAGGAAGGATGTTTCATGTTCTCATTACAGCCGAGCACAGAATACCGTGCTTGTTCACGTCTCTCACAGAACGCCAGCCTTGTTTGCTCTGCCACAGAACACCTGCTACACCATGGCTCCTGCTACCTACCGCAAGCTTCAGGACAAGCACGTCCTCGTCATTGGAGGCTCGGCCGGCATCGGCTATGCCGTGGCCGAGGCTTCTCTGGCTGCTGGGGCGCGTGTCACCATTGCCTCGTCGACGCAGACGCGCATCGATGCTGCCGTCGCCACGCTGCGATCGCAGTATGGGCCCACGGCCGTGGTGCAAGGCTTCGTCTGCGATGTCAGCAGCAGCGATCCCGAAGCGAGCCTTGAAGCACTGTTCACAGCAGCCACGGCGGCGCCAGAGGCAGGCACGGTGCACCACGTCGTCTTCACGGCGGCCAACAGCCTCAGCGTGCTACCGGTGCACAGCGTGACGGCCGAGCAGATCGTGGCGTCCACGCACATGCGCATGGTCGTGCCGATCCTGCTGGCCAAGGTGGCCGCGCGCTATCTGCCCCGGTCGACTGCGTCGTCGCTGACGCTGACTTCGGGCCAGTTGGGCGACCGGCCAGTCCCGGACTGGAGCGTGCTGAGCTTCCTCTCCGGCGGGTTGCAGACGCTGGTGCGCAGCCTGGCTCTGGACCTCCGGCCGGTGCGGGTCAACGTGGTCAAGCCCGGGCTCGTGCAGACAGATCTGTGGAAGCACATGTCGGCAGAGCAGCGGGATGGCTTCTTTGCGCGGGCGGCCGCGATGCTGCCCGTCGGCGCGGTCGGCAGGCCCGAGGACGTGGCCGAGTCGTACCTCTGGCTAATGAAGGACAGCTTTGCCACCGGCACAGAGGCAGCCAGCAACGGCGGAGGCCTGCTGGTCTAGGTATAGGCGGTGTGCGCACGTCTAGGATGGTGGGCGATTGCTAGGGCCCAATACGTCTACAGAGCACGAACGTTTATATGTCCTTCCAGTCGGCAGCGGTACCAACAGGTCGCCACATAAGGACATGTGGAAGGTAACTAAATACAAGGGGGGCCCGGTTCTTAAGTATTATACTCGTAAGAAGCTTAAGACCAGTATATACTTTTATACAACTACGATTCAAGAATTCAAGAATTAAACTAGTTACTCTGCCCGGGCCAATGGATTTGGTGAGATATGCAGGATGAATCCGCGGTAAAAGAAAATGTCAACACCCCGGTCCCAAGAGACAGACACTTCCACCCATCATCTGGGAAAACTGTTCATAGGTATCTATCGCACTCGAGTCTTCCGATTGGTGGGCATGGATGTCGAAGAGTTCACCAGATGAGAAGAAAAAGGTAAGCCCACGGCAACGACTTAAATCGACGGCATAAAGCCGCGAAGGGAGCCCTGCCAGAAGGAACTCAGAAGTCGTAGGATCTAGGAACTTGCAGGTTGCAAGATTAGGAGGATTCTGAATATTCCAGATTCGAAGTTCTGTCCGGTTTTTCGGCAGACGCAAACGTAGAAGGCCGTCCTAAGAGAGAAATTTGAAGAAAAACGAAAGGGTTAGAAGAGAATAAGACATAAATACCTTAGCTCCACATATATATTACGTATATCTCTTGTAAGTTCGACAATGAATGCCGCCGAGTCTGTAGTAGTACTATTACGGTTATATAAAGGTCGCTTATGTAGATGTTCTATATTACATATCCCCCGAAGATTGGTAGGTCTGACATAACGTAGCAACACAAAAGACGTTGCATATACAAAGGAGGCCTTTGCTCGATTCCAGGATAAGATTTGGCCGAGCGGCCGCTGCTACGAGAGGACCATAACGGAGATGGACCGCCAGAATAATTCGTGGCGCGAGAAATCCCGAATCAAGCTTACAAGTTCTTGAGACAATCTGCTGAGCTGCGGAAGTTTAGATGCCGCGGCTATCCTAACGAACGCGGGAAAATCGATTGCTTCTTCAACGAGGCGAATGTGTCGGGCTCTCGGCCATGGGTTCCTCCACGAAGCCACCGTCCACAGCCGGTCTAGGATCTCATGCTCCTCTAGCTTAAAGGCCTGTCTTGAAGATTCTCTGAAAATCTAGAAGTCCATCCACCCATGTCCGAACCATCCCATGCTGAGGAAAGGGGAAGGGTCGAGTATGTCCCGTATAAGCGGTTGAATCGTCGTTACCATACACTGCATAGTCTTGTCAGTATTTGGAATAGTGGATTGCCTACACGCAACAACCCTCTCATGCCTAACGATCATATATGCGCATGACCGCATCTTGGGCGCAGTGGAAGGTGGTCGTTGTGTATGTCTTCCTGCCGGGGGGCCCGCAAGGGGTGCAAGAGTTGGATAGGTTGCGCGGAAGACAAAGGGGTAGAGATCTAAAGTCGGGGTTACTGTGATCGGTAAGTTGCGCGATGCAGTTAGACTCTCAATCAACTGTTCCAGAATATGCTGTTTACCCGCTAACAGCAGGGGCACTTCCCAAAGTTGTTTGTCTGCCACCTACCTTGGCCCCATGAAGTGAACCCCCCGAGAATGCCTCCGACGTCCAGGAGTAACCCGCCCGTGTTATCCTTTGCCCTGCTCTCCTGTTCTCTCCCTTCCGCGAGTAGGCTCGATCCAATAAGAACCCGCATAAGATTCCTTGGGGGGAATTTGCTTCTGCAGCCAGCCGATTGTGCTGCTCATCTCCCCATTTTAAGTCCACATTTCCTGCCTCTGGCTTTTTTGCGGCGAGGACGCCGCATTTGGGGGGGGGCCAGGTTGTTAGTGACTGCCCCGCTGTCAGTCAGCACTTACTTGCCCCTTACTTGCCTGTTATGCAGATCTTAGAAGCTAGCAAGAAGAAGAACAAGATCATCGCCTGCGCCTTACACGAGAGAGGGGTAAAGTGATGACTAAGGGGTAGCTACGTAACAGCTAGGACCCTTGAGGGCCAACTACCAGAGCTAGTCTCGACTGTGATTCCTTTTAACCAATAAGAGTGCCGTATTGGAGCCCTGCTTAGAAGGACTACAACTTGACGTGAATATACATTTCGCCTCTTCCCCCCTCCTTTATTTTACCATTTACCTACAAACCTCTCCTACAAATCTCTTCTACAATCACCACACCTCTCCAATCTAGCAATCCCCAATCACCTCAGCGCAACTGTTCCTCCAGGAACAGAACCCCCGTGAAGATCATGAAAGCCGAGGAGTTGCGACAGTGGAAGCTCAAGGAATATCGCAGGGTCTTCGAGGGGATCACTAACCCTATGATTAAAAAGAATATAGAATTTCTCATCGACTACTACGAAAAAGGAGGTGAACCCCCCCAGCAGAACGTGTTCTGGTGGGTTCACGATGGCAAGTTCTTGACAACATCTGATGGAAAACGCCAAACCGCATTCCCTACACTTGATTACTACGACTGCACCTGCGACTCGGTAAGTTATTCCATTTCGGGCATTGGCTAAGCCTGTTTAAAACGTGTATGCTAACGTGGGAATCACATAGGGCGTGTTGACCATGATGGGCGGTTTTGCCGCCCCTGACCAGATGCAACCGACGTCGACGGACACAGCCGTCTAGGATGAGGCTGTACCAACGACGCAAACGGAGCAGATGGCACAAACAGCCATACTTGAACCCTTGACCTGTCACGCGATGCACGAGGTATGTGTTCAGACACGCATCCCACCTACCGCTTACATTCAAGTTCTAACAGCCAAGCTATATGCCAATGTCCGCTACGCCGGAGCCGCTGCCAGGCAGATTATTCCCATCTCGTTTGGGAATGATACAGGGTCCAACGCGCAGACCCTCTTTCCGGGGGACCTCGATGCTTTAGGCCTGCCGCCCGGTCAACGGGTGTTCGTGCCAATTAGGACGCCAGGAGGTTCAGTTTCTCTCGAGCAGATCCAAATCGAAATGCAAATAATCATGCCTGACGGTACCCCTATGACGGAGTGGTACCGGGAGGTTGCAATCGTGAACCCCAACGCCGAGTGCCGTCTTTCTGGCGCGCAAATGCGCAATCACTTGTTTTTTGGAACGTCCCCCGGAAACGCTCTCCTGTACTTGTCGACTACTAGAACTGGTTTGTTCCAAATCATGCCTGCTAGTTCTGGGTAGGGAACGTCGACTGGTCTGCTTACACCGACCCGCCGTCACCAAGACGATGGGTGTGCACTAGGGAAGAAGAGAACAATATTAAAGGAAAGGCTGATGGGAGGGCTGAACTTGGCGAGGGGATTTTACAAACAGGGAAGAAATGTTGACAGACGGAGAAGATGAGAAGTCTCTAGCCTACGCGTACACGGAGAATCTACACGTTAGCAAGTAGTATATACCAGCACCTAAGAGAAATAGTTGCTAAGGTAAAGACATAGTGGCCTAAGTGAAATGTACCAAAACATCACCTGCTATTCACGCTCTTCTCAGATTAGCCGATTATCCAACTCAAAAACTTATATTTCTAGAACGCCTACAATCCAGGAAGAGCCATGTCTCTAGAATTGCCAATCAGAGGGACTTTCTTTGGCAAAAGACACTCCTCATCCGTGACAATTGCTTTCTTCGGCCACGTCCACCATCCGCCCAAAGGCATACCGCCGTAGATGGCATTGATGCTGTGCCTCGGTCGGGAGCTATTGTAGATGTAAATGACTTCGTCCCTCGCATTGGCTGCCTCGGCATTCGTGATCCACTCCTGTCGAAGGTCCGACGGCCTGAGTTGGTTCAGCACCTGCATGTCGTATGGGCGCGCCATGACGTGCACCTCTGCGCTCCACCGCCGCTCCTCAGAAAGATCCATCAAAAAGTACTTGCGATTCAATACACTCTGGAAGCCACCCCTGGGCCAGACTGATGGGCCGGCAACCTCCACAGAGCCATGCTCTGGACAGACATTGTCCTCTGACCAGTGGAAACCTTCGCGCATAATATATGGCACATCCAGCGTGTGAGTGTAAAACACGGCAAGCCAATGGGGGCGCACCACCAAGCTCATTGATATTAGAAGGGACCGACCTCGGCTTTCTGTGAACGAATAGGAAAAATACGTGGCTGTGATTCTCGCAGTCCGGGTCCACTGGAAGTAAATTGCCTAGGGAAAGTGCTTGACCAGGCTAGCCAGGTCGGATTCCCCGTCCTGAGGATGCCATTTTGCGGGTAAGAACGAAAGAAAGCTTGGAAAGTAGGGCAAAGCTGGTTAATGTTTTTAAGCCTCTCGTAAACTTTAAACTTGAATGTAATTAGTATTACTAAATTAGCGTTTTTGCATAAATCTCTCTTTTTAAAGCCTTTTTTTACTAGTGCACAGCTGTACTTGTGATTGCACTATAGAGGGCTTAGGTGATCTTCACGGTATCCACCTGATTTTACAACCGTCCTACACATCTTTAGTAGTTGCCTTGTATCTTAGGTATAAGAGCAAAATAGGACCGACTAGAAACACGTCAAAATCAAAAATAGCCAGACGTGTTTTCCCAACCTGTCGACTCTTGCGGGTTTTCTGTCAGCCAAACCAACTACTCCCATCTTCCTAAATTGTCACGCAGACACAGACAACTGGCCTACTTCCTTGACCATGACAAATGCGACAAAGTTGGAGCTTATGGAGAAAGTGGCACAGCTGCTTGATCAAGGTAGTGCAACAACCATCAAGACGATCCAAAGCATGATGGCCGACATGTGCGAGACGGTACCCATCAGTGACAATGTCACTGACCTAGAGGAGCGTCGTGCACTCGTCCACGACTTCCTTGGCCAGTGCAGGGACCGTGCCATGCCGCTCACGGCCGCATCGGTCTCAGTTTTTCTCCTCTGCCCGATCTTCCAGATACGGCAACATGTAGCTCTCGCCAAAACGTCACCGGCATCTTTCGGCTCGGTTAGTTATTTTGCCTCAAGAGCTAGTGACGTTGCTACAGCCTGTATGTATTCTAGCTAAATATTCTCATTTCCATTTGTCATTATTTTTTTACACCTCTCGCTAATCACGTTATATTTTCAGTTCTGGCAAAGGGCAAGACGCCCGGGACGCCGAAATCCTCAGCTCCCAACACTCCAAAGGCAGTCGGGGCAGTGGCGGTAGAAGCTGCACCTGCTCTGTCCTCCCCTCTAAAAGCACCACCCATCAACGCATCAGACTCTCCCACTTCTGGCCCATCGAACCCCAAGAGGAAGGCGACAAGCCCGGCCGGCAGTAGTCCGACTAGAAAGAAGTCGGCGAAGACGACCGCTCCAACCACGCCACCGGCTGCTCCTGTGCCCACATCTTCCACATCCCCGGCCGCCCAGAGCCCCGGCACAGAAGCAGAGAGCAATGCGCGTAAGCGCTCGGCAACAGCAGCGGCCTATCGTCGGGATGGCAATGTGTGCATCCTGTCCGGGTACGGATACCCGGACGGAGCGCACATATTTCCATTCTCGGCGAGCAAGGATCGGCCGACGACGCGGATTACGCTGGAACTGCTGGAGGCATTCTGGGGCCAAGATGCCACTACTGTGTGGCGGAACCAGTGCGAAACTGTTGGCATTACCGAATCCCCAAAGAACATTTTGTGCTTGGGGAAGCATATGCATGCCTTGTGGGGAGCGGCCCGATTTGGCTTGAAGCCGTTACGGGACCCCCGTGCAGTCGAGAAGAACGAAGTATGGGTGCAGTTCCACTGGCTGCGCCAGGGCTCTCTCAACCCAGACGACGCCATGGACGACTCCGGAGTGGACAAGATGATAGACCAGATGGCCGCACAAGGAACCGACGGCGGCTTTGCCGAGGGTGTGAGCGATAGTGACGGCAACCGGCGCGGCAAAAACGGCACTCTGGCCCATCGGCAGAGTGGCCTGCGCATCGAAACGGGCCAGGTTTTCGCCATCGCAGCTGAAGATCCAGAGGATCTGCCGTCGCTAGATCTTCTCGAGCTGCAGTGGCATCTCGTTCGTCTGGCCGCCATGTCCGGGGCGGCGGATGTGTACGCCAACGGTGGATCTGGGGAGGATGGCGCCGCCAGTGGTGCTGTGGAGCTAGACGGCGATGTTGACTCGCTGTGGCTGAGTGAGGAGCAGGTGGACGGAGAGGACGGTGACAATGACAGTAGCGATGGTCACCATGGAGGCGGTGATGAGGAAAGGACTGTTTCCTTCTAGCATGAGGAAGTCGCCTACGCCTGATCATCGGATGCGTTTACGGGAGCCCAAGACAGAGGGACACATTTTGAAGTCTATGTCGAAAAAGTATATCGGTTGACGAGAGATGATGGGTATATCTTCAAAGCTGCCGAGGGCCGTAAGATACACACCGACAGGGCGAACTGGGAGCAGATAATGCACAACGGAGAGAATGTGGGCCTTCCATGGAAAGAAGACGACGTACTTCAGTCGCACGAAGTTCGAGCCAGGATAGGGTGCTCCGATCAGGAGGGCGATGAACCGTCACTTCTGCGACATGTAGAGAGTGTTTCCTCGACCTTTGGCTGCCAATGTGCAGACATCTGTCCGGTTCCACGGAAATGGTTTCGAGAGCAAAATCAAAACGGAACTATCCCACACAGGCCCTATGACCGTTGGCATACAAGAGCAGCATGCCCGCGACAGGTTTTGTGCTAAGGGATACGTCCCTGCAGAGGATGATCTCCGTGACACTTTCCATACCACAGGAAGAGAAAAACCAGAGTTCGTTGTACTGCGTACAAGGAAATGGAGCGGCGGCTAAGAGCGAGCTTCGGTAGGGTCGGATGGAAGGGGAATGCATTTTTTCAAACGCCATATATCGAACTTCCTTCTCCGAAATGGAGTCCCTTGCGTTAAAAAATATGCGCGATTGGGCCTGCGGAGGGGAGTGAATCCCTCTCCAGCGGCGTGCCTTCAGCCGTTGGGACGTAACACCCGAGCAAGACGCTTCGTCCTCGGTTCATAATAAACTGTAGAGCCCAACTAAAACTGGTCCGCGAGTAAAGTGGCATCTTGTGATCCTCCTTACCACCAATCTTACGGAATCCCGATTGATGCAGCGGAACCCAGATTGTACGCAGATTTCTGCCAGACACTCGCCTCGGTCCAGCGGTATATGCATCCAAAACATGAGCGGAGACGCGAAGCCAATGTCCTTTTAAGGTAGAATGCTGTCATTCCGGCGGTGTGCGTGAATCGTAATAACACGTTCGCCGTTGGTAGCTACAGAATATCCAGTTGTATCAGGAGCATTGCAGTCAAAGTAATGCATGCGGAGTCGCTCGGGGGGGCGCGAAAGGCGGCGAAGTGTCGCCAGGCTGAGCACCTAATCGGATGTTGCGGAGCTACCCAGCGGATGCGGTTATGGGCACAGGCCAGAGAGTCGTTATCTGATGCGTCGAGGACATCTCGGAGTTTAAAGCCCTGATGGCGGATTAGCTCTAACCGGGAAATAGGAACATATGACACCACGTACCTCGGTTCTCGTCTTCATCTTCGTGATGCCGCCTGGCTGTCAAACATTCCCCCACCATATAGTACTTGGCACACCCGTGAAGCAGGATAGCGCTGCATTCGAAGAAGAGAATTGTATCAACCTGATACCAAGATGATCTTCTGCAACAACAATGCTGTGGAGCGAGCCCTTCCGCACATCCAGCACCAGCTGCTCTTCCTCGTCGCCCAATGCAGCTGATCTGTGGTTCTGGAGACTCTTGACATAGCGGATGCCGTCCATTACATGATATCGCGCATACACATTGCAGGTGAGATCCACCAGAGCATCGAAATTGCGACTTCCGGACGTTTGCTCCTGGGTCGTGATGGGTAGGAGCCGGAAGTCGAGGCATCCAGAGTGGAAGCAGGGTACAAGACGCCCACGAAATGCGCATGTTCGGCCACACATGTGGAACTTAATACCGTAGATCACATCGTCATAAAAGGTCCCATCGCGATGGAAGCGGAACTCGGGAGAGACGCGATGGAGATCGACTCCTGAGGACGAGTGAGCTAGTACCATCAAACGCGGGAAAAGGGAGAACGCGCAACGACCAAATCGCCGTCTTCCAGGGTAAACTGCATATTAGTCTGCACCACGGCCGCGAGATGCAGCTGGTGTCGAAAGCGGGCTTAGTGGGAGTGCCGCTGGTGACCCGTTCACGTGATAAGCTGTGATCGACAAAATACGCTATACTTTAATAGGGAGAGAGTAAGGCTCCAAATTAGGCACAAAGGACCCACATTCCCCACAGATAGGACTACTTTGTACTGTACCAATCAATACCCGAGTGTGTTGCGCCGTTTTGGAGAACGGTTCCCGGGATCGCTCGAAAAATTAGCACCTGCTCGTAGACGTAGAATGCATTCATTTAATCCCAAGCTTGTTTCTGTAAAGGACGCGGTGGCGTTGATGCTGTGGATGTACAAAGTAGCTCGCCTAGCGCTTACCAGCAACGCCGTAGGGCACCATAATTAGGGAGTCAAGACCCAGTTAATCCTTCGTCTGCATCCATCACAACGCCAGCGGGAAAGAGTCGCCTCCTTTGGGATGCCTTTAACGCCGAGTGCAAGGCGTGGGGAGACGCGAGACACTTGGAAAGCAAAGTGCAGGAAGAACTATATGGCGCGCGATATGTGATAGGTGTACTAGAGTTTTAATTTATTTGACAAGTTCTGTCTTCCCCGGCAAGTCGATCCCACTGCAGCGGACTAGATGGAATCGTTATTTATTTGTTCTCCTCCTGCGCGGCTTCGCAGTAAGGACAGTAGTTCCTAGTGATGGATTGTCCCACATTGGCAGGGGAAGAATGTTGCACTGCAGCGAGCACGGTAGTTCATCACCAGCAAGAATAATATTCTATAAAACACGGCGCCATCCTATCGTCCAAAGCCTAGCATTATGAAAACGGGGCCCTTGTCGCGGATCTGCTGGCCCTTCCACATAAAGGGGCTAATCAAGAAGGGGAACAGGACGACAGGGAGGACGGCGTATACAATGTACGGCACCCTGGCGCCGGCACGGGCGATCCACTGTGGGGTGTAAAAGGGCGGGTGGTAGCACATGAGGTTGAAGAAGAACTGGAAGACGACGGCGACCTCGGCGGCCTGTTCAGGGTAGCAGTCGGTCATGTACGTCATGATGACGGTGACGACAATCTCCTGGCCAAGGACGAAGAGGATGATGCCGGCGAGGGGACGATCCCAGGCCATGCTGACCTCGAGCTCGAAGCCATAGACCATGAGGCCGGCCTGCCGGTCAGCGTCGGGTTTCGGAGAGAGGAAGCCTGGGGGGTGAGACTTACAAATATGGTGACGAGCCCTGTGATGGCCAGCTTCAGCAGCTTCTCGGCGCGCCAGACCTGCTCGCGGCGCAGCGACTGCCTGACGGTCAAGTCGCAGAGCGGGCCGGCGCACAGCTCGCCCATAAAGGCGCCGATGAGGCCGGAGATGAAGCAGAAGCCGACCTGGGCGGTGTTGAAGTGGAAGCGGCTGCTGGAACCAAAGTTGATGGCGAAGCCGGCCGTGTTGGCGACCTCGGTCATGACGGCGACAGAGGCCCAGAAGGACGGCAGCACGACGGCCGGGTAGGCAAACATGACAAACGGCCGCCGAAAGGTCTGCAGCCAGGTCTCGCCCGAGGGGTTTGTGGGCATTCGGAAACCGAGCCGGCGCCAGATCGTCGTCTTCTTCTCGGGCGGCTCGGCGGCGGCGACCTCACGCTCGTAGATGGTCTCGGGCACTATCTTGTCAGAGGGGTGGGTCATATATGGCAAGAGGGAGAGAGGAGGAGGGAACCCACCAAATAGGATCTGGCAGACGAACTGGGCGGCGTAGCAGATGGCCGAGACGTACATGGACCAACGCCAGCCGAGCTTGTGGTTGTATTGGATGGAGCCGCCAGCAACGCCGCCTGGAGGGTTAGAATGGGAAGGGCCAGAAGCGAGGACGAAACAGAGAGGAGCAGAGGTGGACCTACCGACATACGGGGCGACGACCAGCAGGATGCTCTGGATGCCCATGCGAGTGCCCTTTTCGTGCAGAAAAAACATGTCGGTGATGGCAGCGGGGCCGATGCAGAGGCCGGCACTGCCGCCAAAGCCCATGGCCATGCGACATCCGAGGGCCTGGGCATAGGTCTCGGAGCGAGCAACGCCGATGGCGGCGGCCATGGCGATGATCTGGCTCATCAGCAGGACGGGACGGCGGCCGATGCGGTGGCTGACGGGGATCCAGAAGAAGGGCCCCACGGCGTTGAGGATGGTGGGCGCCGAGCCGATGTAGGTGGCCCTAGAGAGGGGGACGTCAAACAGGGCGGCCAGCGTGCGGGCACCAGGAGACTGGAGTGGATGTCAGTCTGTGCTGCTGGCTATCACATTCTCCATTCTCCATCGGACTCACAATCAGGGTGGCTGAGAACTTCACCAGCAGCGACTCCATGGCGAGAAAGAACAAGGCCACATGCTTCTTGGAGAAGCTCCAGTTCTGCAAGTCAGCATTGGCCGTCCTGTCCATCCCGATCGACACGAAGCTTCTTTTCCGTCCCCGCTCCCTACCAGTGGATCGTCCGGGTCATCGCTCGGCTGGGGCACGAGGGGAAAGCCATCTTTGGTGTACTTGAGCAAGGGCGCCTCGGTCTTGTCCGGGTGCTCGAGGCTGGTGGCCAGCTGCTCGGCATCGACGGCCACGATATCCGTTGTCTCGGTCGTCATGGCAGCTGTGGTCGAGCAGGTGCAATGGGTGTTGCTTTGAGGGTGGACGGAGCGAGACGGAGCAAGATGGGTGCAGCTTGATGTTAGTCATGGCGGGAGGAGACGAGGAACGGCGGCCCGAATGGTCGTGCATATGCACGACGACGAGAATCGCAAGTGTTGCGATGGCTGCAGCTGTAGGAGCGGACATTCCTCTGCACGGTTGCAGCGCGGGTGGATGCGCAGGGGAGGCGGGAGACAATGCCGGAATCCGGGCTCGCCCAAGAAAGAAGCTTGTCCGCATTGCGCGTTGGCCGGGTCTTGGCGTCGGCGAGCTGGTGGCTTCATGTAGAGGAAATCTGACGAATCAAGAAAGCAGCGAAGCAACGAATCAAAAGCGGCTGAGGCGCAATGCATTGCCCTTGTCAGTCTGACTGCATCCGCAAGTGGGTCAGAGATAAGAGCCATGCAGCTTCGAGGGGGCTGAAGGGGGGCGAGGGGGGTGGTGAGGGAGGATTGCATACTACGTAGTAAGAAAGAAGAAGGATTTGGCCGTGATCTGGCACAGACTACGACGTTGGGTCATGAGGAAACAGTGTAGTGCACGTGACGGGGATGTGGACGGATTGGGTAAACGGGAAGGTACGCAGCACAGTGGGTACGGAGGGGTACGGAGCAGTCTGTACTGGTGTTGATATTAGCAGGACGGCCCAGACCGACAAGGCGCCATAGCCTGGGCAACTGTTATCTGAGGATCCACATCGGTGTGCCAGATGCAGGAGACGGACAGATTCCGCCTGTGTATCCTGGTCCTTGTTATAACCGGCTGACAGGATGTGGGTTTATGCATGCCCCCAGGTTTTGGGGCTGTAATGTCGAGTCCGAATCTGATTTTTATGGCAGGGGGGGAGGAGAAGAGAAGAGAAGAGAAGAAGAGAAGAGAAGGGAGGAGACAAGCTGCGACCACAGACAAAAGCAACAGCATCTCGACTACCAACAGCATCTCGACTACCAACAGATCTCGACTACCGACACGCACCCCCCTTCACCATGGGCTCGACTGGACGCTGCCCGCCCAAGAGCCGGCGGGTGCCGCAGGAGCTGCGACAGCGAACGGAGCGCAGCTGCGACCGGTGCAAGAGCCGCAAGCAAAAGTGCAGCGCGGTGCCGGGCCAGGACCAGTGCCGACACTGCCTCAAGTACGGGTACGAGTGCCTGGTGACGAAGCCGCGCAAGCAACGGCAGCACGGCAGCGCGGAGGCGCAGGGGGCGCGCATGGCCCTGCTGGAGGGACTCGTGAGGGGGCTGATGCCGGGCGCCGACCTGTCGAGCCTGGAGAGCCTGCAGGCGATGATGCGGACGGTGGATGGGGTGGATGGGGTGGATGGGGCGAACGGAACAAAAAGAACAAACGGGATGGACGGGATGGACGGGATGGACGGGATGGACAGGATGGACAGAATGGACGGAACAGACAAGACGAACCGGACGGACGGAACAGACAACGACAGGACGGACGAGGACGTCCCCGACAGCATCGCCAGCCAGCCACCAGACGACGCGGACACGGTCCACCAAGCCGGCCCGCCCTCGCCGGCAGACCAGGGACGGTTTATGCACGACCGGCAGGGCCAGGCGCAGTACATTGGCCGGTCCAGCTCGTTTCTGTTCCAGCTCAAGCTGCGGACGATGGTGGGCCGACGCCGGGCGAACAAGGACGGCGGGGACGGCGGGGACGGCCGGGAACGGCAGGACAGCCACGAGCCGGTGGACCTGCAGTCCATGGCCCAGGCGGCGCCGTCGCCGGGCAGCCGTGCGGCGGGCACGACGGCGTGGCCGCGGTCGGTGGGCGAGCTGCTGGCGGGCGGGGGGGCGACGGACGAGGCGCAGGCGACGCGGCTGGTCTACGGGCTGGTCCGCACGTTTTTCGCGCGGGTGCACGGCGACTTTCCGGTGCTGCACGAGGCGACCTTTGTGGGCCAGCTGGACGCGTGGTGTCGGCAGCCGGGCGACGGCGATCCGGCCTGGCTGTGCTCGCTGCTGTGCGTGCTGCTGCTGTCGTGGCGACAGGCAGGCGTGGACGTCTGGGGGGGTCCGGGGGGGATTCCGGGGATGCCGGGGATTCCGGGCATCCCGGGCATCCCGGCCGGCATGCTCGCTGCTGGTTGGTGGCGGCAGACGCAGGCGCTGCTCTGCCGGGTGCTCTTCACGTCGAGCCTGGAGGCGGTGCAGGCGCTGCTGCTGGCGGCGCTGCACCTGCACAACACGAGCTCGCGCGACGTGTGCTGGACGCTGACGGGGGCGGCGGTGCGCATCGGCCACGCCGTGGGGCTGCACCGGGACGGCCCGGCCGGCACGACGGCGCTGGCCCGGGCCGTGCGGCGAAGGGTGTGGTGGACGCTGTTTGCCTTTGAGCAGCTGCAGGTGTCGTCGCATGACCGGCCGAGTGCGGTGGAGGGAGAGGGGGAGGGCGAGGGGGAGGGCGAGTGGATGGGAGGGGGGCAGTGGATGCGAGAGGGAGAGTGGATGCGAGAAGACGGCGAGGAGGAAGAGGGAGACCAAGATGCAGAGGGAGAGGAGGACGGGGAGGGCGAGGAGGACGGGGAGGGCGAGGAGGACGGACAAGGCAAAGAGGACGACCACAGACTCTCGGCCTTTGGAACTCTCTCCTCCCAGAGATACCTGGCCTTTGGAACGCCGTCCTCCCAGAGGCTCTCGGCCTTTGGGGCTCTCTCCCAGAGACACCCAGCTTTTGGGGTGCTCTCCTCTCCCCACGCGGCCTTTGCATCCCATTCCGAGAGCGACCTCCCAACTTTGGGAACGCCTTCGTCTCAACACGCGGCCTTTGCATCCCCCTCCCAGAGAGACCCCCCAACCTTGGCGCCTCTGTCTCAACACGCGGCCTTTCCAGGAACCTCCTCCCAACGGCACTCGGAAGCCCTCTCTTCCCAAACACACCTCTCCGCCTTCTCTACCTCCCACCTCTCTGCCTCCCACCTCTCTGCCCCCCACCTCTCTGCCCCCAACCCCCCCCACTACCTCTTCTGGTCCAGCCGTCTGGCCGTGCTGCTGGGCGTCGCCTGTCGGGCCGTCCGCGCCGGCCGAGGGCTGGGCCCCCTCTCGCCCGCCGTCGTCCTCGACCGTCTCTCCCGCTGGCGAGCCGCCCTTCCTCGCCACCTCGGCCCGGCCGCCGTCGACGCCATCGCCACCGTGCCGCCCGCGGCCCGTCGCCCCCTCCTGCTGCTGCACATCCAGTACCACTACGTCACCGCCCTGGTGACCCGGTCGGCACTGCTCTCCCGCTTCCGGGGGTCGTCCTCCCCCCTCGCCTCCACCTGCATCGACTCCGGCCGCCTCTCCTGCCAGCTCGTCCTGCAGCTCGACCGCCTCGGCTGCTTCAACGCCCACGCCTGGGTCGACGTCTACTACCTCTACTCGTCCGCCCTCGTGCTCGTGCTCGGCATCGTCTGCGGCGGCGACCACGACGCCCCCGCCGCCCCCCTCCGCCCCCTCCTCGACCGCTGCTGCGCCCTCGCCGCCCGCCACCACGCCGACCCCCTCGTCCCCGGCACCATGCGCCGCTGGCTCTCCGTCGTCGCCGAGCTGTATGCCATGGTCATCGCCGAGACCGACGGCGAGCATGTCGGCGCTGTCGGCGCTGTCGGTGGTGTCGGCGCTGTCGGTGAGCATGTCCGCGCTGTCGGTGAGCATGTCGGTGAGCATGTCCGCGAGCATGTCGACGAACCCAACGTGCAGACCAGCCAGCTCCATCACCCCCTGCCCCAGCTTCTCGCCCCACCGTTTGCCCCCCTCACCGCCCCTCCCAACGCCTTTCACGCCGACATGGTCGACGTCTCGACCGTCCCGGCCAGCTTGCCCACCCCCAACCTCTTTGACGCCGGCCTCTACGGCTACGGCCCTTTTTCCGTCGCCACCGCCCCGCCAGATCCGGTCGACACCCACGTCTGGCCCGGCATGCACTGGGAGGGCATCAGCGACATGTTGCTGGGCGTGGAGCCGCGGGCGTGGAATTCGGGATGAGGGGGTGGGGGGGGGGGGGGGGGGGGGGGGGAGGGGGGGGGGGGGGGGGGGGGGGGGGGGGGGGGGGGGAGGGGGGAAGAGGACACGAGGAAAGGGGAGAAGAGGACGCGAGGAGGAAAATGGGAGTAAGAGGACAGACAAAGAAAAAGGGAGGAAGAAGAAAGAGAAGAGGAGGAGCGTTTATGTAGATTGACTACTCAATACACCATGTGCCACCCTGAAAGGCTCCCAGAGTATCACGTGTCTTGCGAGTTCTCCCATTGCTGCTCTTTCCTGGCAAGATGCTCCATACATGCCCTTTGCACCTTCCTCGCCACTCGCGCTAAAGCCCCGCCAACCCGCTGCCAAGCCTGTTCCACTTTACGCCATCTCACGGCTTTCGGCCCCGTTCACTTCATTTTTGGACTTTGGCCTTCTTCCACCACACAGCCGACCACCACCCACCTTCTCATGCCTCTTCCTGGCCTCTTCGATGCGTCCGTCCGGGCCGCCAGAAGCAGAAGCAGACCCTCTGTCTGCTCTCGATCGCAGAGATGACACCGTGACCTCGCCGCCTCGCTGCCACTCTCGCTTCACCCGTCGCCACCTCGCCGACATGGCCGCCGCCGTGCCGTCCTGTCCGCTGCGGGTCGTCGCCCACATCGACCTCGACGCCTACTACGCCCAGTGCGAGATGCTGCGACTGGGCGTCGCCGACGACACGCCACTGGCCGTCCAGCAGTGGTGGGTTCTCCCCTTCTCTGACCCCTTCTCCCCTTCTCCCCTTCTCCCCTTCTCCCCTTCTCCCCTTCTCTGACCCCTTCTCCCCCCCCCCCCCCAGGCGAAACCTCATCGCGGTCAACTACCCCGCGCGCGCCTTTGGCATCGGCCGCATGGTCACCGCCGTCGAGGCCCGCCGCCTCTGCCCCGGCCTCGTCCTCCAGCACGTGCCCACCTGGAAGGAGGGCGAGACCCGGTGGGCCTACCACGCCGACGCCGACAAGGCCATGCAGACCCACAAGGTCTCGCTGGAGCCCTACCGCATCCGCTCGCGCGAGATCCTCGCCGCCATCAAGGCGAGCCTGCCGCCCGGCCGCTGCCGCATCGAAAAGGCCGGCATCGACGAGGTCTTTGTCGACCTGTCGCCCTGCGTGCACGACGTCCTGGTGGCCAAGTATCATCTGGCCACGGCCACAGGCGGCCGCGACGGCGGCTGCCACCCAGACGCTCTGCCGCTGCCGCCGTTTGCCACCGCCGCCGAGATGGACTGGGCCGCCACCGGCAGCGGCGTCATCCACCCGGACACGGGCAGCCGGGAGGGCGCCGAGAATAACCCGCCCGACCTCGCCGACACCGACCTCGTCGACACCGACCCCCCCGACTGGGACGACGTGGCCATGCTCGAGGGCGCCCGCATCGTCCGCGCCGTGCGCGCCGCCATCTACGACCGCCTGCGCTTCCGCTGCTCTGCCGGCATCGCCTCCAACAAGCTGGTCAGCAAGCTCGGCTCCAGCCAGCACAAGCCCGACCGCCAGACCGTCGTGCGGCCGCGCGCCGTCGGCCCCTTTCTCGACCGCCTCTCGTCCGTCACCCGCCTGCGCGGGCTCGGCGGCAAGCTCGGCGCCCGCGTCGTCGCCGCCTTTGACACCCACGCCGTCGCGGACCTACGCGCCGTCTCCCTGGCCGACCTGCAGGCCCGCCTCGACCCCGACGCCGCCCTCCAGCTCTACGGCATGCTGCGCGGCATCGACCACGGCGAGGTCAATGCCCGCACCGACGTCCAGTCGCTCATCTCCGCCAAGTCCTTCCAGCCCCCCCTGGCCTCGCCCGACCAGGGCCGCCGCTGGCTGCGCGTCTTTGCCGCCGAGCTGCGCTGCCGCCTGCTGGACGACCACCTGTCGCAGGCACTGCTGGACGCCGCCACCGCAGGCCCAGGGCGGGTGGAGGCCGACGCGGGCGCCTTGGGCAGCGCTGGCACCACTGGCACCACTGGCACCGTCGACACGCTTGTGGAGACGCGGCCTGAGGGCCACAGCCGAAATGGCGGTCAGCAACAGCAGCAGCAACAGCAGCAGCAGCAGCCTGCCCAGAAAACCGCTCGCCTGCCGCAGACCATACGCCTCCATTACGGCACGGTCGGCCACTGGCGGTCACGCCAGATGCGCATTCCCCGCGATGGCTCCCCACTCGACGAGGAGAAGCTGCTGCGTCTGGGCACCGCCCTGCTCGACCAGGCCCACCGGCAGCACGAGTCCCTGTGGCCATGTCCCCACCTGGCCGTCAGCCTCAACGGCTTGGAGGAGCCGCTAGCCACGGGCAGCCAGAGCATTGCGGCTTTTTTTCGTCCAAAGAACACTCTGGAAACCGCAGCACGCGCGAGCCCACCCTTGGGGGGGGAGCTGCCGCAAGGGGATTACGACGCCGGCCACGGCGGCTACCAGGGCGATTCTGGCGATTCTGGCGATTCTGACAGCCAGAGCCAAGATGGCCATGACCACGGCCACGGCCATGCCGACTGCCATTGGCCGCTGGCCAAGCGGAGGCGGACCACAGCCCCTGGCCTGCGAGCCGCCCTCGCCGAGGACGACGCAGGCAGCGAACCGCCTGCAGCCACGTCTATGGCACCGCACGGCTGCGATACGAGAACAGGGGCCGGGGGGGGGGGCTTTCGCTGCGACCGCTGCCACGACACGTCGTTTGCCACGGCCGTCCAGATGCAGGAGCACCAGGACTGGCACGTTGCCCGGGCGCTGCAGGCACAGGAGAGGATCACCCTGCTGCCGGCCACGACGGCCAAGACGGTCAAGACGGCCACGACGGCCACGACGGCCACGACGGCCACGACGGCTGTGCCCAGCCCTCGCTTGCGTGGTATCGCGGCCGGGCGAGCCAATACGCCCATCTCGTCCTTTTTTCGCCAGCCGCCGGCCGGCTTCCACGTCGACAGCGAGGCGAGCAGGACAGGCCGAGGCGAAACAGGCAAAACAGGCAAAACAGGCGAAACAGAAAATGCAACGCAACCAGGCACGGGAAAGGACACGCAGGTGGCTGAAAGCAGTTGGCCTAGTTGGCCCAGTCGGCCCAGTCGGCCTGGTCGGCCTAGTCGGCCTAGTCGGCCACATGCCTGCTCGCGCTGCACAGCCGAATTTGATCACCCCGACCGTCTCCAGGTGCACGAGGACTGGCATCTCGCCAAGGACCTGGCCGGACAGTGACAAAACACACTGAAGGTATAGAAAAGAGGCAGAAAACGGAGTCAGCCGGAGGCGTTGTGTATCTGAACGCCAGGGCCCAACGGCTCGCGCCCTGTTCGTCCTTTTCGTCCTTTTCGTCCTTTTCGTTCTTCTCGTCCTTCTCGTCCTTCTCGTCCCTCGCGTCTCCGTGCTCTCTCGTGACGGCAGCCGGCCCAGGCCATGCGTGCTAGGACCAAACGAGGCAAAGGTGCCCTCAATGGAGTGATCATGGGACCGGCCATTGGCGTGCTCGCCTCGGCAAAAGGAGGCAAGCCACGGGGCCCTCTCGACTGCATGCTCTCTCTTTGGGCTACAGACGGCCCTGCCTACCTATACGTCCGCGGTAGTATAGGCGGTGAAGTCACGACACAAAAACCCGCCACCGCCCGCCACTGCCCGCCACTGCCCGCCACTGCCCGCCACCTGCCGCCATGGCTCCGCTCCTCGCAGCCAAGAAGACGCACGTCTTTGGCTGCTAGGCCACGATGGCCAGCGGGGGGCTATGGCGGCATGGATCCATGGCTCCATGGCTCCACGACTCCATGGCTCCATGGCTCCATGGGATCCCATCAACCGACGATCGCCCTGCCGGGCGCCTGGTCTCGGTGCAAAGCCCGGCAGAGCCACACGATTGACCATCAGAGTCGTCGGCGGCAGCGATGCGCGGCCAGCCGTTGAAATAGTGCAGGATTGGAAATCAAAGCCACGCAACCATGACTCTTACCCTGCACAGTGCGCGGATACTCACACTGTGTCGCCGCGCTTGGGCAGCAACACATGCATGCCCAACCGAACAAGGTTGGTGCCCAACTGGCAGCCAAGCGGCCGTCGCCTCGTCGAGCGAAAGGTTGAAAATAGCCGACGCGCCGCCCTGGTCCAGCACACGCGAATGGGGGGCAGCGTTTCGCAGCTGGAAACGGACGCCGACCAAGACACCTCGCGCAGGACTCGCATTCTCGGAATCTCCTCTTCGGCATCAGCATAATATCTTACATCTCACATAGGGACCTCTGCAGGTGGAGCCGAGAAAGATCGTTTTGCTCTCGGCCGGCTGCAGGCAGGCAAGCGAACCGAAGCACGAGACGAGTCTCGCTATCTTATCGGAGAGCAGGGCGTGAGGGGAAAATAGAAAATGGGCAAACGGGAAAACGGGGAAAATGTGATATCGCACCCTGCATCGAGTACACAGGCACGAGGACTCGTACGCATCCAGGCGGCAGCGGTCGGCAGCAGCCGATGTCATGTGTCTCGCTTTTGCTCCCAGATGCAGCCAGGTAAGCTGTTTGCTTTTTTCCAGGCGCCTTCAGACTGTTCCCGCCCACGACGAGTCCGCCTCGTCCTCGTAAGCAGGGTCCGCCAACGTAAGCACTCGGATTTCGCCGGCCGTCACCGCCAAAGCCCCGTCTGGCCCGGCTCGAGGCGCCGTTTGAAGCGACCGTTCTGGTCAGGCACCCATCCCACAAGCGGCAGCCCAACAAACGGCCTAGCACGAATAGTACGAGTATTATTGCTTCCTCGTCTGGCTTCTCGCACATTATGCCCGTCGGCGCGCTGGCCCAGCAGGCCTCTGATGCTTCTGAATGGAAAAATGGCACAGGCGAAAAAATCTCCTCATCGGCCCTGCTTACGGCCCTAGTCCGCTTCAGACAGGCCAGAAGACGTGCCTTCGTTCTTACACTGCCCTTCCTGTCGCCCACATCATCACCGCCTGTGCTGCTGCTGGCTGCACCATGGCCCCACCACCAGAAACTAGCCTGGCCAACCACGACCGTCTTACCGGCATCCCACGTCCTGCCAGCATCCCCCCTGTCCGAGCGTTGCTGCCTGCCATTGGCCTCTCCCGTCCATCCGCCCCCCGCCCCTCCCCAAAACTGGGCCGCCTGCCAGGCGTGTTTTTTTTTTTTCACCATGCATCGTGCATTTTTCCCTGTTCGAGTCAACACATGCTGCGTGCAAGCTCAGCTTCTTGTGCAGCCCAGCAGCAGACCCTCCTTTCCGCAAAATACACTTTGCCCTCTCTGCTCGTCAGGAGCGGCTCGGAAAGCACCACCACCACACGACGGTGGAACCAAAACACAAAGCGTGACAGCCACTGACAGCCCCCAAAATTGCAGTCTCGCCACACCCACCGCGAATACGGAGGCTGTCTCTCCTGCCCTGCCCTCCCTCCCCCCTTCCCTCCTTCCCTCTCTCCTCCTTTCCCTCTTCTGCCCTTTTGCCTTTTTGCCCTTTTGCCCTTGTGCCCTCTTGCCCTCCTTCCCTTCCCCCCCCCCCCCCGTCCGTCAGGCTGCATAGCCCAAACAACTGCCCAACAAGGGACCCCCCCCCCCCCCCCTTCCTCATGCAGCAGGAAAACAGCCGTCGGTAGCGCACCAACCTCTAACAGGCTGCAACGTTGTCAAGCCTGTACCCTATCGCTGCACTTGAGCCATTCGCCCCACAGCGCCACATCGCCAGCCCCTAAAGCAACTCTGTCCGTCTCTCGTTCCACGCGCCTTCCTTGTCCGCGCCTTCTGCATTCGCTTTTCTACCCTTCCCTCCCTCCTTTTCAATTTAATCCCTCCCTTGCTTTTTATTTTTTATTTTACTCTTTTCATTCTCCTGCTCTCCTCTCCGAATCTTTTTTCGGCATCTCTCTCCATCTGTCTCCCATCACCACCCCGGTTGTCCCCCCCCCCTCCCCTGACTGATTACACGCCCTGCACTGTCCGGAAGTACCCTTTCGTAGTCCCCCCTCCCCCCCGCTTATCCCTCTCTTCTCTTCCCTCTCTTGACTGTCCGTCATCGACCGAAAGACAGAGAGCCATGGCAGGACGTCAACTACCACGAGGCAACGCCGGCGCCTTCGTCCCCAACCCGGCATCGCGCACAAACGAGTACTTTGTACCGCGCGATGGCATAGATCGAGAGGTCATCACCGCCGACATCTGTCGCTACTTGGGAAACGATGCTCTCGTCCGGCCGGGGACCTATACCAACCCTGAAGTGCGTCTTTCCTTCCCACTGCCGGACTGCCGGAGACTCGCGCCCTGCATATCTCTCCCATCTAACAAGACGCAAAAAGACCAGCCAGGTCACGCAGGGGTACTATATCACCGCGTATCGCAACCTGACATCGGTAAGCCCGTCCAGACGCACTCTTGAGGCCGGCCGGCTCCCGCTAACCATCGCGTCCGTCTGCAGGCCATGATTACCGATCTGAAGAACGATTCTGCTCGCTGGGAGGCAGAACGACGGAGGCAGTCGGGCTCGGGTGCAGTTGCAGGTACACCAGCAATCTCCTTTCGAGACTGGGCCGATAGCCATGCGCGAAGACCTAACCCTTCACCAGTCCGATACCAGGATTCCCACATCAGAGACGGCCCCCAGCGCGCCGTCGGCGGCAACGGGGGCCATGTCGTGCAGCCCTACGGTGGACCGCCGCGGGAGTATGACAACGTGCCTCGCTATCCCGAGACCGAGGCTCCTGTCTACAACCCGGGTGCCGGCCCAGGGGCTCCTCCTGCCTATGGCGGCCCCGGCAGCTACTCTGGATACTCACAGCCGCCGCCGCAGGCGGCGTTCAACGCCCCCATGGTCGCAAGCATCCCGGATCCCAGGTATGGCGTGCCAGCCGGCCCCGTTGCCAGCCACGCTGGCGGATACGGCAACACAGGCAACAACAACGCCATGGCCGCCCCGGAAGGCTACACCGTTGGCTCGTACTTCCAGACTGCCTCCAGTCGGGACGTGTACCCGCAGGACATGGCCATGGATGATTCTTCCAATGTACCCAGGCGGACATCACCCAATGGCAATCCCGCTTTTGGTGCCAACCCGGGCGCCAACTTCCGCAGGTTCCCCAACGGCTCTGGAGGTGCCGGCGGCAGCTACGGCGCCTATCCGCCACCGCCCAACCCCGGCGCAACATACAATCATCAGCAGCCAATAGACAACACTTATGGACGAGGTAGGGTTATGGCACCACCCTCTTAGTTCCTCCTCTCCTCTCCTCTCCTCCCCTCCTCCCCTCCAGCCTCTTTCGAGCCGTCGCAGCCGCTTCCACAATCCCCCCTCGTCTCCATCCCTGATTCCGTCATCACTCGCTCACATCTTTAGCACCTACCATGCCAAACCAGGGCTTCAACAATCCCCACGACTTTCCCATACAGCAGTCGCAACAGTATGATGATCCTATATTCCCCTCCTCCCCATCCCGTCCCGGATCCACGCCCACAAGCACAAAAACTCAACTTCCTCCCCCTAGTGAACCGTCTGCAGGACCCCGTCGTGACGGGGAACGCGCTGGAAGTGACCGACCCGAGTACCGGGAGCGTGACCGCATGTCCGACCGGGACCAGCGGGATCCGACACCTCCAGGCAAGGGAGGATTGTCAAACAAGCCAGGCCCCACTGGGCATCATCATTACAGCAACAGCCGACGATGATTCTGCATCATCTGCAAACCAGGACGGAATTCCTATTTGTCTGCCTCTACGTCCTCGCCGGGACATGCTTAATTTGATGATGCCTCGATACCATCATGTTTCCGCCTTTCTCGACATGTGTTTTTCTTTCCTTTTGACTCCGTTCTCTCTCTCCTGGTGATTCTGATTGTTCTTTCAATGGCTTGATTGACACTTGGGCCAGTTTTTTGTGGCTTCGTGTGTCTTGTTTTTTTCTGTCTGCCCTCTGCTTTTGTTTTCTTTTTTCTGTCTTTTTTTTTTGACTCGTTTGCGGCCTCCCATGGACTGGACACCCTCAGCTGGATGGTGCGGACTCGTATTTTCACGACAACTTCTGCGCGCACCCCTCATTCCCAATTGGATCTTCACTTTTGTTTTTTTGGATCACCGTGATGTTAAGGACATCGAAACGTGGTGTTTCACCACTCGATTCCCGCTTGGGGGATGAGCAGTTCACACATGGACAGTGATGTTGGCCATCAGATCCGGCTCATTTCTCATTTTTCATTCCTGAAACCTGATGAATGAAATGGCACACAGGACCTGGAAAAACGGCAAGCACTAGGAGGGCACAGGAAACGAGCCTATTCTGGACTGCCCGCTAGGAGGAGCGTGTGTACTGCTCCTCTCTCCAAACAGAGATGGCATGAGCCGCCCCAATGGGGCGCGCTTTCGTCCATGTGTGCATGAAATACAGCGTAAGGAGTATACGTCACCCTCGGTTTCCTTGAGGAGACTGACCATTCTGGATTGTGGACACATGCGCCAAAACGCAGATCAGATTTTTGGGCCGCACAGTATTGTGGGGGCTTTTCGCGTCCCCTTTGGATGTCCGTGGATTACAGAACATGTGCTGAAATGCGCAAGACAAGTCTGGCGCTGCTGGACGCATTCTCTACTTCTTGGAGTCGACATCGGACCATCACTTTCTGAACTTGCTCTTCGGCCGACTCTATGTCTCCCCATCAGTGGGACGAGCGGGAACCAAGGCAATATTGGTCCCATGACTAGTCAACAATCAACTGGACAAGATTCGTCGTGTAAATGGATATTCCTGTCTGGGAACAGGAATGTCGTCTCAGCCATGTCTTTTATTTTATTTTTGTTTTGCGTTGATTCCCCGCCACAAGGAGTGCTCATGCCGGACACATGCTCTTTTTCTCTCCGTCTCTACATTTCTCAACGAACTCAAACGCTTGAGCCCATGGCTCAGAGGACTAGTTGATTTTCTTTTGGTTCTTTTCTTGTCTTCGGAATGGAAGGGAAGGCTTTCCTGTCGAGCCGTTGGGCTGAGGGTGCTATCATGGGGGTGTTGTCCTCCTCGAAATGTGTTGCACGGCACGGTAAGCCACACATGCATCAGCCTATCTGTCTCTCTTGCCGTCTCGCACAGACCGACTAATGTGTTCCATGCAGGATGTTCCCCGTGTCTGTTCCCATCCATCGTCTGACATGTAAACCCCCCTTGTTGTGGCTGCTGGACTCCAAATGTTCTCGTTGCCGTTTCCCCTCCAAAACAATCGCTTTTGTCAAGCACGACTATGGGGGGCACTTTTCACAAGGATTGCCATCAAAGACGTCTTCTCACACCAAGTGACATTACGACGTGCCAGGATGATCACTCAAGACATGTCATGTGACCCAAAGTTGGCTTCAGAACGTTTGGGGGCCAGAGCCACCAGGCTTCCGCCCTGATGGACAGGAACCAACACTCTATGTGCCCATATCCTCTATGTGCCTCAATTTTCCGGAACGGAACAGCAAACATTCTTGGCCAACACTGCTCACTGTCCCTTCCTTTCCTATCGCATGGGCAGTCGCAGATTTCTTGCGTGCCTCCCTTTCGGCTGTGGCCGTTCACTTTGTGGAAGATACCCAGTACGCCGCTCTGCGTAATTCTCCTTTACTCCAGCATCCCGGGGCCGTCGACATTGAATGCATGTGGACATGTGATAGACTCTATCACGGGAATGGCTGTCGGATCGGTGCTAATTTCTCATATTCAGTATGTGGGCTGGCTTAGACTGTACCCGACTTCGCGTGTCTCTTTGTGTCGCAGCATGGCGTGGCCATTGCCTCTTTTTTTTTCTGTTTTTTTTTCTGTTTTTTTTTTTTTTTTTTTTTTTTTTTTTTTTTTTTTTTTTTTTTGAGATGTGGGTGGGGGGGGGGAAGTGAAAACAAAAAGTGTGTTTTTTTTAGATTTGAGCAGGAAGTTTGAGGTGTGTGTTGTCTTTTTCTT